>JAJMHT010000034.1:24048-129383 GCA_030583145.1 Metschnikowia vanudenii | reverse complement strand
TTCAGTTATGCTGGTCTCTAACTTACATCCACCTGTGTATCTTATTCTATGTACTTTTCTCCATTCGTTTTCGTGTGTCCGGCAAAAACCCCTTTTTGCCCATCCGGAAGAAATTCTGGTTCCTCGCGCTCGTCCGCTTCTGGTCGTGCCTCGACCTAAAAACTCTATTTCAATCCTGGGAAACTCAAATTTACAACAGCAACCGTCCATACTGTGGCCCCACCATAATTGGAAGTGGCTGCAATGCACAGCCACTAAGCCAGTAAAGGTAAAAAATTGAGGCATTACATTTCCAGAGTGAGCAGAAAGACATTTCTTCCAAGAAGCAGTCAAAAATCGCCAATTTGGATCAAAACTCGCCGGGGTCCAAACTGACGAGGTAAGCCGGTGTACGGGTGTGGGTCCTAGTCTATATAACGATGGTCTCCGTGTCCCAACAGTAAAACTATTATCGACCGGCCTTGCCTAAGCATTAGACGACGATCTGTTGGGCTTCTTTATGTATCCCATTACAGGGCTCGGGCTTGGCCCCACCAAGATGTTCAGTTGAATTCACAACACCTCGTTTCCCTCACTGTCCAGATCATCATTAGGCATTTCTTCGTTCTTAATGATCCCTTGGGACTTTAAAATTGCTAAAATCCTAAGTTTTTCTCAGAAGCAAATTTATCGTTCTTGTGACGAAGTGTTCCGGGAAAAGACCGATTCAGCGGGCGCTGACATGGCACATACAGCGAAATGGTCTGTGGAAATCCGAGAGTTTATGGGATAAGCCGACTTTCGAGATTTGTAAAGCTTGAAGAGTTCCTGGTCTCCGGGCTCTCGAGGCTCTCTTAAGTATCTATCAATCTCATGCTCCATACCCACTTCGTTATTTAGACTGATAAATCCGAATCCAAACCCATTGTTGGAGTCTCTGTCAAATGATTTCAGCATTGGTGTCAATGAGGACGTTCTGATATCATCTCTATGATTATTCTTGTACAGACCATAACCCTGGAACAAGAATGTCTTGATAATGCATATTTTGGTCTCTTTAAATCTTCAAACACTGCTAGCTGATACCGTGGAACAGAACCATAGCGAGATAAAACATTTTGTTAGACGTGATTCTCTCATTCTGATTCGGGTGATACTCAGGAATCTTCTTATATGCCTCATCCAAACCAAAAGCAAAGAGAGGATTTGCATTATGGACGTTATTAAGATCTGGAGAATTGAAAGCATCCAACAAGTCATCAATCATAGGGATTGTCTGATTAATTAGATCCTCGAAGCTTTATAGTAGGATTTAGAAAGCCTTCAAAATACCGCGAAGAGTCACAAGATAATTACATTCTTCGTCACTCTTCTCGAATTTCCCGAGACTCGAAGCTTCCCCTGTAGACTCTCCATACCTCATCCCCAAAAGTATCTTAATCTTCTCACGAAAATCAATGAACCCATCAATCATTCTGTACGTGGTAAGCCACCATGTGTGGTTATCCATCAAAACCTTTACTGGGCCTTGAGCTTTGAACCCATCTGCCTTTTCATGTTCTGTTAGACTTGTAAAAAAGAGTTGTAAAAGAAGTTGTAATCTTATGGCTGTAGGTGATTTGAAGGAAGAACAAGCGCATAACATATGTAAGCATTCCATACACGTTGCCAAATTCTGAAATTCTGGGTTCTCTTCGAAAATACTCGGAGGAGATCTCTTGAATTTCTGCGCTTTGCTGTGTTTGAAGAAGGTTGCTTTCAAAGATGCATCAGTTACCAAATTGGGAAAATGCCCTACGCAACGTACATCTTCATGAAACTGAATACCCTGATGATTCATATCTTCCTTGCGGGGGAGTTTTTTTTTTTTTTTCATCATAAAGTTCATTGGACCTGAATTGTCCCTATTTATGGCGACTATACGCTTTTCGATGCCGTAACTTTCCAAAGCATTCTTCACAAAGCGATGCAACCACGTTCCTGAGAATGACGCATGCTTAGTTAACGGTTTGAATCCAATCGTGTAGTCCAAGAAAGTCGATTTTGATTCCCTAACACCATATTTCAATGGTGAGAGAAAATTGGCCGGTATTCTCAGTCTTTTTTCATGACCTTCTGGTACTTTTTAGTAAGAAGTCGCTTCAAAGTAGTGCTGCTCAAAATAGGAGCATCATCTCTCAAAAAAAGGATATGTTTTCAGAAAGATTGGGTTTCAACAATTGAAAAACAGGCCTGGAATCAAAGAACGTTTGATATTCACCGGCAAAAGCATTATTGGATCTTTGTAATTCGTTTTAATGAGCGTGATTGTTTCATTATTTGTGACAAATTTAGCACTAGCATGGAATTGTCGTGTATGGGCAATGACGAGCAAAAATTTAAACATTTTTCACAAAATACTTTTAATTATGAAATTAACATTCTTTCCCAAGTGTAAATCAATATCAGTTTGATTCTTATACTAGCGAATGCTGATTTACCGACCACTCCCAAAATACAACTTGGACTTGCATATATCTTGTTGCGTAATTTGCGTAATTTGCGTAATTTGCGTAACTTGCGTAACTTGCGTAACTTGCGTAACCTACCGAAATTACCGAAACGGCTTTCGTATTCGTCAGCGTAAATCGACGTAACCCCTTGGCGTAAAATACGCATAGCATTACGTGACGCTACGTGAGCGCCCTTTGTGCAACACTGCTGTACTATACTGTGATGTGAGGGTCTCCTGGTGAAAAGCCGGGGTCATAAGCTATTTAAGGGAGAAGATTGTACTAGGCCGTATCCCTTTCGATCCTACCACTTTCAGTTTTTCTACTCAAATATATAACCTTCCACAATCTTGGAATATTCTCATCACTATGAAAGGGTCATGAGGTCTATAGACGTCCTGGGGTGTGCATCCAAGTGGCCGAAGCATTCCCGAATTCGACGTTTTTGGGAATTCAAATTTTTTAGTTTTTAGCAGGAAAGCTGGAGTGTTGTCAATTCAAAGCCGAAGAAACCTTTCGGAACAACACTGAGATTGAACTGAACGAAAATTGAAAGCCTTTTTCATCCCTGACATTATCCTTGATTGTTGCCCTAGAAGTGGTTTAAAAATCGGGTCGCGTTTTAATGGCCAATAATGTCAGACGATAACACCACCACTATACACAGTTTGCAACCGTAATGGCTGATACAGTATCAGACACTTTAATGGGCTTTTAGCTACCACAAAAAAAAATGCCCAAAATACCCTTCAACACAGCTTATTCTGGGAATTTCTTCCCATATCGTTATAAGGACGATGGCACCCACGCTGGCTTCCGCGTCGCGCGGCGCCCAGCCACGTGACCGCCCTACCCAGCACCTATCTTCACGCCATGTTGTGTTCCGTCTTCCAATACCCCACAATAACACACATTCAATCGCAGAACATGCTGCTGTCGATGCGGGAAGTCATTCTTTTGGACTCCGATTCGGACCTGGTGCCCGAAAGTGTGCCAAAAAAGCAAAAGATCTATGCCTCTGGCCCGGCCTTGATCCCTCCCATGACGAAACCGTTTATGGAGGAAAGTGACGGCGACAACTCGAGAGATTCCGACTCTCCCGCAGGAGATACGCCCCTGGATGACTCCTCCTCGGAAGACGCATCAAATTCTCTAAATATTCATGGGAAAGTGCCTCTGGACCAGAATCAGGACACCAATTCGTACGTCGGGTCCAGTCTGGAGGATGAGTTTGGGTCGCGCGCGACTGAAATTCCCCATTACCTCAATGGATCCGCCGCCATTCCCGCTCCAGACGACGATTCGGACTCGTCGCTGGATCTTGACATTGACAGCTCCGACCTCGAAGAGCTCCTGGCTTCGGAGTTTCCTCCATCCGCGTCTAACGAAGCCACGGGCCTCGAAAGCCTGGTCACACATGCCAGCGTTCTTGAGACCCGCCAATTCTTAAAGAAACACGGCATCAAGACCTTTTTGAACAGGTATTTGGGCGACTACGCCGAAACCCAAACTCTCATTGACCTTATCTTGAAGTTGGGGTACGTGCCCAAGAATTTGCCGCCGCAAAACTCCGGCAACACATTCTACCGTCTTCTTGGCATTCTAGATCGCGTCATGGACCGTGTGCGCAAATTGCGCCCGCGTATTGAGTCCTTCAGCACGGTTCCGGCGGTGCTCCAAGCTCTCCGCCTGTCGAAGAAGATATTGGTAATAACAGGCGCGGGGATTTCTACCAGTTTAGGAATTCCGGATTTCCGGAGTACCGAGGGCTTTTACCTGAAAATGGCCGACCTTGGGCTTAGCGATCCGCAAGAGGTATTTGATATTCGCGTTTTCCGCGCTGATCCAAACGTCTTCTACTCCATTGCACATATGATTCTTCCTCCGGACAACCTTAAAGCACCTCTCCATATGTTTATCAAGTTGCTTCAAGACAAAGGAATTCTCTTACGGAACTATACTCAGAATATCGACAATCTCGAGGCAAATGCTGGCATTCTCCCGGAGAAAATGGTTCAGTGCCATGGCTCTTTCGCCACTGCTACATGCATCACGTGCCAGTACAAGACGGACGGGCGCGATTTATTTCCCGCCATCCGTAGAAAAGAGATCGCCTATTGTCCAAAATGCGACAAAAAGAGAAAGAAGTTGATGAGCCGGGATAATGTCGACATTGCCGAGAGTTATGGTGTCATGAAGCCAGATATCACCTTTTTTGGCGAGGATTTACCCCGAGCTTATCACGATCAAAATAAACAGGACCTCAAGGATTGCGACCTCCTCATAAGCATCGGTACCTCTTTGAGGGTTTCGCCCGTATCCGATATGGTCGACCTTGTGGCAGAAAGTGTGCCGCAGATTCTCATCAACAGAGACCCCATTGAACATTGCAACTTTGATGTGTCCTTCTTGGGTTTTTGCGATGACGTTGTGAGCTACTTATGCAACCAGCTTGGTAGTGACTGGGCCATTGATCACCCTGATTACTCAGGAATTGTAGGCAGAGACTATAATAACCTACTGGTTGAGACATCTCTAGAGAAGGGTGTCTTTCATCTCAAAAATGCAAAACGTGACGCCGAGGCAGCCGCTCTTCCCAAAGTACCTGCTCCTGAACCGGATCTTGTAATTTTAGAGCCGACTGTTTAATATGCTGCCTGGTGTCAGCATAAATGGGGTGTTTTTCTTCTTGAAGCAGCTCATTCCCTATTTCAGGGGCGTCAAGATAAATGATCAATGTGTTGCTAACGTAGATAAACGATGGAGAAAGGAAATATTTTACAGAGGAACTTGTTTGGTATCGGTTGGTTCAGAGAAAGTGGATAAATTGCATTGAATTGACACTTTATTTCGACTTATGGACCAAGGACGTTCAAAACCATGGTTTACCGATGTCGGAACATGTGCTTCTTTTTTTCTTCAACAAGGACTTCATTTTGGCTTTCAGGCCTTGATCACTGGACATCTGCATGAGGAGGAGTTACCTGTCCTTTTGATGATGTCCTTGACGGTGTATTTTTGCAGTGCGTATTGACACTATTATTGATGGTGGGATTTCATAATGGGTAACCTTGAGGCTAGAAACTAAAAAATCACCATGCGTTCTTTGAATACTGGGGTTTCATCCCATGTTTGTGCTGTCAAAAGATATTGTCTTGTTCTTCTGTGAAATACACCTTGTTGTTGCATTGCGCACGATAGCGGTGGTCTTTCCAATTTAACTAGAAAGCAAAATGATTTTTTTTTGTATGGAATTTATGCGTGTATCAATATTATCTGGGCCTACCGTTACTGAAACATGTGGCAGTGACGATTGTTGCAAATGATGGACAAGGCATATCCACAATGCGAGTTTTCTTTCCTGCAATGGCTTTAATTATGACGTTATGACCACCAGTCTTCTGAAGTGAAGCTTAATTATTTGAAACTCGAAGGGAATTACAAGCGTCCTTAAATCCTTTCAAAACTTGAGTTTAGTGTCAGCAGAAAGGTGTGACGTATGGTTGAGAACAATGTGTTTGTATTCAGGGCCGTGTGTACGACTTAATGATGCTTGCCTGTTACACACTACTCGGTATCTTCTCACTGCGTCTCTAGAGCCAAATATGAACAGTTCATGCTCAGCGTTCTACCTTTTCTTTTGAGGTCCACGTACTGCTTCTACGCAGAGATTGCGATTCTGGAGTGCTTAATAACCCAGAGATCTCCAATGATGACCAGTTGGAAAACTGCAAGCAGGAAAGGAGATGAAAATATTCGCTAAGAATACCAAAAGGAAAAAAAAAAATAAAAAAAGAAATCAAAGGCCCTCATAGAGCAGGTTTTCTTTTAACATCATGACGCATTGATTCTTTTTTTACCAGGACTTGCGCATTCCTTTTTGAACAATGACATGCTAAATGTCTTCTATCTAGAAAGGTCAATGAAGAAGTTGGGAAATGTCCATGGTGTCGAGTCAGAAACCCAATGAAGCTGCACCTTCCAACTAGGGCTCTAGGTTTGAGGTATAAGAAGAGGATTTTCTACTTTCGTCATGCAAAGGATTAACTGAAGAGAGGTTGTTAATTCTTCCATGGCCCAAGACAGATGAATAGATATCTTTTCTGTTATCGCAAAAGTCCATCACTATTCTATATCCAGGATTCATTTATCCCCCGGAGAAACACCTAACGGGAAACAGAATGACTTTTAAAAACAATAAATTCAAGGATCTATGGACTTGCTACACGTCTAAAGAAAAAGTGAGACCCGAAAAGTTTACTCTGAACCACTCAATAACGAAGCAGAACAACTGCCAAAAACTGGACGCCACCAGGGCTGTTCAAATTGGCCTAATAAGCGATGATATTTGACGAGTCAGAGTACGAAGCCTGTGCAAGCGAGATTGTCTGGTCAGTGAGGTCGTAGTACACATATGCCAGTCTCAAGAAGACGTCACCGAAGATCTGGACATCGTTGTACCACCCAAATCCCAACAAACACTGACTGCCTTGTGGAATAATGGCGTCTGAGTACGCGATCTGGATCAGGTTGCTTCCAAAATTAAACACAAGGTACTTATCGGAAGGCTGGTTGCAGCTAGTGTATCGATATTGGACGCCTCCTTCGTTTACGATGGTAGTAGCAAAAATGGCGTCTAATTGCTTCATGAGCGCCAGGTTAAGGAGACCCAAAGATGTGCCGGAGTCAAGGACAATAGGAGAGTTCACTGCAATCGTGTTGCCGTTGAAAGTGGCGGATTGGAGGTTGACGGACAAGCTGCCAGCGTTCAGGGGAATTGGGTACCTGACTAAGTCCCCAGAGAACTTGTCGGTGTCGATACCGCCGAAAATCAAGGAGCCACAGCCATCGGCCGGGCCCAAGAACAACGAATAGGAAGCCTTTGGAATAATCCCGGCCTTTTGCATTGCCCATGGGAGGTTATCATACTCAGATGTGGCAGATTCTTGGTCCCTGTCTGCGATACCCAAAACACCAAAACCACCGCTTTTACCAGCCCTAGCAAATTGCAAACTTGGAATCACTGGATTTGGAGTTTCAAACTTCACGGTGTCGGTATAGAACTCGCCAGTAGATGTGCTTCCATCCAAGTACTGGATGGAAAACTGCTGGCCGGTATCCTTGGAAGAACTGGAGGCACCTGGGTTGTACGCGTCGTTTGGGATCCAAAGATCCGATGATCCGGTGTCAAGCATAACAGTGGCTTTTTGGTGGTCGGAGCCCAAGTATACGTCCACATGATAGGCCATATCATGGTAGCTCACTGCATTTTCATGATATGCGTCTCTTTTGGTAAAGGCATTGTGATTCTTCCAGAATTCCTTGACGGAGACATTCCCAATGGTTTTCAGAACGTTGAAGTCGAGCTGCAATGGTGCGGCAGAGCCCTCGCTCCTGGCCTTAAGGCCTGGAATTGCCAAGCCTTGTACGAGGGCAATGGCGAGGGAGAGAAGAGAGAGAAACTGAAGCATGGGAGCGGTTTATGTGAGATTATTGTGTTGGAGTATTGAAGATGATACACAAGATTCAGAGGAAATGACGCTTATTTATAGAATCCACCACTAGCAAAGGAAAGCTCCAATAGACGGTTGGACTTTCCTTTTGAAAATGAGGGATTTTGGATCAGGTCATAAATTATGCATCCGGCCTCATGGAGGGAGGTTCCATGGCTTTTTGCATGGATAAGTGCCTTTGTCTTATTGCACGAAATTGAAGTTTGAGCCCTGGCCAGCGTCGAAGAGACTACGTGCCGTACCACTGGAATGGTGATAACGTCATGTTGGCAAAAACCCCTTCCCAAGCGGCGTGCCGGTGACGTTGCATTTATTTGAATATTTTTGGCGGAAATTTAGACGACAGTCTTAGGGGTTGTCTTCAAATACTGATACTGGAGCCGCAAAGATGTTGCCCTTTATTTGCAGCCGCGTGGAGATGTACTTGTTTTACCCGAAATTTAACATGGTTATGTTTCGTTTATTGGACGGGTTCTCCCGTACCCAAGATATGCGGTTACGTTTTGTGGTGTTCGGTGCATGTCTACAGAGCAATCTTAATTGTTAGATTCCGACCAAAAGGTGTGTCTGGACACAGGAATAGACCAGATGTGGCTAAATCAACCGAGACCCCGAGACCCCGAGACCCCGAGTCCCCCACTGTTCTTGTATATTGAGTGGAATGCAGAAGAGTGGTTTATCCGGGTGTCCAGCATACAAGCTCAAACCATACTGCTTCTTTGGTCCATCCTCACTGCTTTGAGAAAGAAATAGGGGCGATGGACTCGAACTCGCAACTTACCCCTGAAACAATAGTGAAAAAGAAAAAAAGAACAGAAAAGAAAAGAAAAAAAAAAAAAAAAGAGGTTTGCCGAACGGTTAAGACGATCTGGTGACGTTGATTGCCCATTTTTTGCATACAAGCAGTTTGAATGCTTGCGCAATGGCCGTTGCGCGGAATGTTTCCTTGTTTGAGGCAGCAAGTAATGTATTAAACAAGTGGTGTTGCGATCCAGATTGTATATTGCGAGATTCGTGCACGCCAGATTCGCATATTCGCACATGGCCACATATAGCAACTTTGCAAATTAGGAGGTGGAATCCGGCAACACGAGAACTGGACTGGTGTTTTGTTGGACATGAGGTCATTTTGGAGGAGACATTCTCTTTTGGGGTACTCTCGTGGTTTGTTCCTGTTGTGGTGAAAATAGTGTTGATTCAAAGACTTGAGTGTACCTCCAAATGTGGGGTCCATCACCGGTAATCTCACACCAATAAACAAGAGGATTGATGAAACAGGTGTGGCTACGTTTTTGAAGTAATCTAAAGATTTCAGAATATGGGACTTTAGACGAAAAGAAAAAAAAAATAAAAAAAAACCAAAAAAAGACCAAAAAAAAAAAAAAAAAGAATAGCAACTCTTCGACCGTGGCCCCATGACTGGCCCCATGACATTATGCATGTGGCACACTTGACACAACCGGTTGTGCATTTTCGGTGGTTTTTTTTTTCTAAAAAAGTATGCAAAGTATCGGGATTTCCTACTGGAGAAACCAAAGGCAGACCAAGCCGTGCTACAGTCAGTCAAACCGAGGAGTTCCTTATCTTGCTTGTTTTCGTAATATCGGAAGCAACCGAGAAAGAAGGGCCATATATGGCTAATGTAGCGAAGGTTGGGCTTTGGAATCGGTGATCTCCTAATCTCCAGAATGGCATTAAACGCAAGCAGATAGCCGGCATTTGCCCGGTTTCAGGGGTAAGCGGGAAGAAGTGGACGAAATGAACCGGAAACGTGCAGAGTTGGCCGGATTCCTGCATGCTGCCGCCAATTAGTCACCAGTTTTGGGGTATTGAATTCTCGTAAACTTTGAGGAGATTTTTCACCATGACCGATGTGTCTCTAGTTTCGTGGAGAGGATTTCTTCCAGAGATTAGCTAAAAATGAAATTCGACGTAATTTCAAAGAGTCAAATAGCTTCAGATATTCCGAATACTGTTAAGGGAGTACTGGGGAAGTACAGACTCGGGATTGGGTTTTTTCCTTTTCAAAAAGCACAAATACCTTGAAAGCAGACTAGTGACGTGGATCTCCCCCATTTAAGAAGCTGGATGAAGAGAGACGGGTCGAAATTATTCAGCTGACTGAATTTCCACTCGGAGCCCTCTTAAGTTAGCTAGATTCAAGATTGAAACGAAGTTGCTCACTTAAATTCATCTGAAGATTTTGTTTAGATGGCGATATTGGTTGAAAATACGAACTTTTGAATTCGATCTCAAAGCTTTGCCGCTAGAAAGGGGTATTAGAATCTGTAAGCGTACATTGTCGTGGCACACAACACGCATGTAGTGAGGTGATGTTGAACAAGGTTATACTCGATTAACAGGCCCGGATGGTAAGTGACATCTTGCTTGCATAAATCAAATGTATTCAAAACAATGTGGACGTCTCTTCATCAAGTTGAAGAAAGAAAGAAGGAGAACAGTGTAAATATTTCTTTGGGTATTACGTGACTACAGTATTATTGGAGATATGGAATTTGCGCATGGATGATTAGATGATTAGATGATTTTTAAGCACCTCACACATTTCAGTGGTGTGAGATTGAAAGGAGACCCCTGAAGGGATAGTAAGAGTTCCGTAGGTCTAGGCGAGTTTCAAAGAGCTTTGGTGGAAACTCGGCCGCATCTATATGGCTCAGTTTGGTAGTTTAACATATACCAGTAATAGAATGCCTATGGGTTTCCAGAAGAAGACACTTGAGCGTGGTTAGTGGAAACCTTCAAAAGGGACTTTGGAGCCCCTGTGGCCTCCGTGGCAGTCTTACAAGGGATCATATAGGAAGGCATATATTGAGTGTTATAGTAACCATATCGGTGGGTATTTAGCGAGTTTTCCTCGTTTGATAAGCTTTCGTGCTTATCCACTGAGTAATAATTCAGTATCACTATCAGCACCTGCTTACCCATACCTTCACGATAAAACCTTCTTTAGTTGTTTGCCCGCTCATTTTTTGAGCCATTCAGGCTTTTTCCGTCTGTTTTGCTGCTTGAGCTTCTTCATATATTCCTTGTAAGGTAAGTATATCTCACCATTTGGTTTCAAACGAGGGGTAATATCAGGCAAATTGGGCTGTTTAGGACTGCTTTGGACCCAAAGCTCGTTGGGTTTCACATAAAACATTGACAGGGGCTTATTATTTGGGTAACTATTCTTTTTAGGGCCGGAAACATCCATCTGTCTGACAAAAAGATTCAGATCCACAAGGCGGTTTACGAATAACTTCAAATCCCCAATCACATTCAGTATACGGAAGCGATATTGCTTCACTATTTCCCCAAAGAGCATCAACAGGGCTCGACCTTGACACTGGCGGATTAACAAGGGTAAACTTCGAGCCCAGACATTGTTATCGGAGTTATTTAATACTTTCAACCACAATGCTAGTGGACCAACATCACCAGTCTCCGCTAAATCGGTTAATTCGCTTTCACGTGCGTATTGATAGACTTCATACCGCCTGCCGACAAGGGAAGGAAATAGTTTGGTTTCAAGTTGCACCCTGTCACAGATCACGTGCGGTATATTGTCATGTGTATACCAAGTGTCAGTAAAAGGTCTTTAACACATACGAAACGCCTTAACAAAGTCGTTCTGCATCCTAAACACTATTTGTTGTACGACCAGGGCAAGCCGTTTAAAACACCCACGAAACCCTTGCAAGGTTCGAGTACAGTACTGGTAGTGAGCCTGCGAACGAAAACTAAACGCCACCTTGAACTTGTAGTAGAGTTCGGGAAATGAGTACACCAATTCATTCCTGAAAGTTTCTTTAATCAACCTCTGTTGTGTATTGTAACAGAACACCATTTGCATTTGAAGCTGGGGCATATTGACTGGCCAGAAGCCGAACCTCTTCTTTGCCAGGCCCTTCCAGAACCACCCACACACAAGGACACCAGGTTTACAAAATCTTCCATAGTTGGAACAACAAAACCTCCGGGAAGAGCATCAGAAACATCTTCAGCACGAGTAATCTCAATGATGGATCCTCCAAGTTTGGATCCACCAAGGTTGGCGTTGATTTTCTTAGTGGCGAGGATATGAAGGTTACCTTGGGTATTGAAGGTTACCTTGGGTATTGAAGGTTACCTTGGGTATTGAAGGTTACCTTGGGTATTGAAGGTTACCTTGGGTATTGAAGGTTACCTTGGGTATTTGTCCAAGCTCTTTTTAAGGTAGACTTGAGCAAGGACATATATATACTATGTGACCGGTAGGGCGGGCGGACCCAATACGCACGCTACATTGTGAAACTCCCCTAAACAGCCCCGAGATTACAGCAAAGATACAGGCTATCTTTTTACGGCTAGCAGCTTTTAAAACAAGGTGCAATCCCCCACTCCGAAGTTTCATACTGGCAAGGCTCGACGCTGCATTCTTTACCTCAACAAGAACCAGCAAGTTTTAAGTATCAGAACGAGGGCACCCACGACGTATGCACCAGATTCGGGGTCGTGTGCAGTACACACTCCGGAAAACAGATTTCAAACAACTGCAAGTACTATTACAATTGCGTCCATGCAAAGTGTGGTTATGTTTTCTTTTAGAAAAGAGAAGGGCTTTTATATGCACCATGTGGGTATATGAAATGAACAAATATATATCTCGTCACTTAGCGTTGCACCCAACTATCGGGGGTCTTTCTGATATATGCGCGCAAATACAAGAGACTATCTTTTGAACAGAACCAATAGCTCCAGAGCCTTTTCATGAGGTATAATATACTTAGGTGAGCTGCACCATGGGTGTCTAGGGGCAAAAGCTTCCTTGTTTAATTGTAGTATTTGTATCATGACGAAAGAATGTGCTCACACATACCTCAACATCTGGGTAGGACCTGTTTTCGTGCGCGATGACGTATTTTGGCGTTGGGGTTTAGGAAATTTGTTAATATGCTTTTTTGTTTGTTATTAATATACTTTGTTTGTTATTAATATACTTTTTTTGTTTGTTTGTTTGTTACTATGCCTTTTTGTTTGTTTGTAATATACTTTTTTGTTTGTTTGTTACTATGCCTTTTCGTCTGTTTGTTTGTTAATATGCCTTTTCGTCTGTTTGTTAATATGCCTTTTCGTCTGTTTGTTAATATGCCTTTTCGTCTGTTTGTTAATATGCCTTTTTGTTTGTTTTTAACATGCTTATTTGTCCATTTGCTAAGGTTCTTTTGTTTCGATTGGATTCATTAGATCAAACTTGGCGAGAAACTGATGTGCATCAAGTCTACAGATTCCGCAGCGGTGAATTGGAGGCGCGGGCGACATGGGTTGTTCCAAAACACTATTTTCAACTGTTTACACAACCTAAAAAAATCACTAAAAGAGAAAATCTTCATTAGAAATCCAGATTTAGACAGTCCGCTTTTTATTTTTTTCATGTGTATTTCAAAACATGGCTCATTACACATTGTTCGTCTCGCGTAATGGATATTGGCTACTCTACTCCGCAAACCAGGTCTATACAATAGTCCAATACATTTTACGTACCAAATAGTCCAATTCATGTTACGTACCAAATATTCCAATTCATGTTACGTACCAAATAGTCCAATAGAGAAACACACCCCCCAGAAGTGTAAACAAGTAATCCGTATTCAAGAACACACTAACAAGCGTACAGTTAAGCACCACTTTTTCTTGGCTTTTTCCACTAAACATGTACTGGTTGGTGTGATGTTATGGGTGTGATTACTGTTCACTGAATTATCTTTATGAAGTGGTGTAAGTTTGGCCTCCACGCTTTTGATAAATGACTCAAATGACCAGGGTCTAAATCTGTTTGGTTGGAGTAGCCGAAAAATCCTTCTTTGCCGGCGAAAAGTATTGATTGCAACCTTCAAAAAACTTCTTTTTGATTATTCAACAGGAGCAAATCCAATCATTATATATGTAGCGAACACTAGAAAGAAGAATATATCCACCCTAGACAAAACTCATTTTACCCCACAAATAAATCTTAATGTCTACTGATGTTTCTTAGTTTGTTACGCAACCCCACGAGCCTGACATGGCCCAGCCTTCCGTAATGAATTATGCCTTATAATTTGCAGTGGCAGAATTCTACATCCCAAGGAAATCTACATCCCCAAGGAAATTCACATCTATTCACATCCCAAAGGAAATTATGGTCAGAAGCTAGGGGTCCTCCTTACGCAGCTAAACCTTTATGTGTTTCTTGAAAAAAACCCCTACCGAATTTGATGAAATTTAGCCGGGGACCAGAATTCTGATCAAGTCCGATACACGGGTGTATTTCTGAGGCCCATTTGGCTAGTCACTCCCATTTTACAGCAAAACAAAGTGACATGGGCTATTTGAAGAACATCAAAAATACTGAAAAAAGACTGTTCGTATTACTATCCGACTTTCAATAAGTGAATACGTACTTCCTTGGAAATAAGGTATGAATAAGTTGACCCACCTATCAACGGTGCCACAATTTTGGCTGTCTCTTTTTGTATAACCTAAGAAGCCACAGGTCAGCCGTTTTATGATTTCAAAGGTAATCACGAGGCTTTCGTCTAAGGTAATCACGAGGCTTCCGTCTAAGGTAATCACCAAGGGCTATATCAGCAGGTGATTGCAATACATCCAGTATGAGTTCGTCTGTAGGGCAACCTGAAGGGCCACCTGAAGATCACATATTTTGTCGGCTAAATCAAGCCAATGCCTCTGTAGTATGTCTTGGTGGCACAAGTTCAAGTTTTATTATCTTTTTCGAGTCTAACTGTAAAGTAGCCGTGCTTTCCATACAAGGACCAATGTTCTTCTCTCGAAAAAGATTTTGCAGCCTTTTGCTACAAAAGCTTACGCTCTTATTGGCAGTAATATTTTCATTATAACCAGTTGAATATTTTTGGTACTCTCTTTCTTGGCATATTACCTCCTCTTTGTCACGAGAGGTAACGTATATAGACATCTTAGGTCACGGAAGCTTAGCCATCTTAGGTCACGGAAGCTTAGCCATCTTAGGTCACGGGAGCTTAGCCATTGTTGAAAGCTGGGGTTAGAGATTATTTCAACCCTGAAAAAGCACTGTGCTCTCCTACAAACGCTAGCTCACAAGACCGGTTTTGGTTCTTTGAAAGTTCGAAATAACTGTCAGTTGCCCAACCGTATCACAAGTAAAGGAATTAAATACAAAGCCTCTTTAGAAGAAGAGCCTTCCAGTATGCGGGGGATGTTTCTCTCTATAACAAAATTACTTCTCGAACCTAGGATCGGTTCAATGAAGCTAGTAAAGTACTCCCAAGGCATTAACAAAAGCGTCATACGTGCCGACAACTATTCAAAGTCCAAAGAAAACTAAGCAAGCCCATAAGCCATGACTCCAACGGATGGTTCTACTAAATCACTTATTATAACACCAAACCAAACATAGAATCTAGCAAATTTAAATACACGAGAACTTTATTATAACCTTTCCATGCAACAAGCGCTTCTTCCTGAATGCTACGAACCCTTTTCTTGCTACTCTATTGATTTAGATAGTGCATTTCTACTAATATAGACACTGGAACAGTACTCAGCACCACAATCACTAAATGAAAAGCAGATCGCCACAAAACACTAGGCTCCAGTAACATTTGACAATTCCGAGTACGACGCCTGCGCGAGTGAAATTGTCTGGTCCGTAAGATCGTAATACACATATGCGTGCCTCAAAAAAATATCCCCGAGGATCTGGAAGTCTTGGTACCACCCAAATCCCAACAAACAAGTGCCATCTTGCTGTGTATAAATAGCTTGCGAGTACGGAATCGATATCCGGTTACTTCCAAAGTTGAACTGAAGGTATTTATCCGAAGGCTGACTGCAACTGGTGTACCGGTACTGTACGCCACCTATGTCCTTGATTGTTGTGTGAAAGACTTCATCCAATTCAGCCATAAGGGCCAGATTGAGGAGTCCTAGCGTAGTTCCGGAGTCTAGTAGCATGGGGGAATTGACCGCGATGGTTTTGCCGTCAACGGAAAATGACTCAACCCCTACACCCAAGCCACCCGAGCCCCTGTCGATGTCATACCGTACCAAATTACCAACGTACTTTTCTGTATCGATGCCTCCAAGAATCAATGAGCCCGAGCCACCGCGTGGACCCAAGAATAAAGAATAAGAAGCCTTTGGGATGTAACCGGCGGCTTTCAAAGCCCATGGTAGATTGTTGTAAGTGTACTCTACGGCTTCCTGATCCTTGTCGGCGATACCCAAGACGCCAAAATCCGAGGTTTCGGTGGCTCTGCCGAAGAGGAAGTTGGGGACGACTGGTTGCTCAGTTTCAAATGTTAGCGTATCCAAGAAGATGTCGCCGGCAGCATTACTTCCGTCAATATAGCCAATTGAAAACTGATCGTTTGTGGCCTGAACAGTGGATGAAAGTTCTGGTTTATATCCATCGTGAGGAACCCAAAGGTCGGCGGAGCCCGTGTCTAGTATGACGGTGTTTCTTTGCTTGTTCGACCCCAAGTACACGTCTATGTGGTAGCAAAGGTCCTTATAATCAACGATCACTTGAGAAGAGATGCCCCGCTTGGCACTCTGGGTTTGATGGTTTGTCCAGAACTCTTTGGCGGTGATATTTCCAACGGTGTTCAGAACCTTGAAGTTGAGTTGTAAAGGTGTGGAGCGAGTTTTGGGCAGGAATTCAGGGACCACCAACCCATGCACTAGAGAAAGAGCGAGAGAGAAGAGAGTGAGGATTTCAAGCATACACCAAAGAAGCCAGGGGCCACAGGGTTTTGTTGGGCTATTTTATGGAGAATGGAAGTTGAGAGTGACGGGAAACACTTGGTTATTTATTCCCCAAAGCTGAAGTTCCAAGCAATCGTAGATTGCATCATAGTCCCGCAAAGTGGCCCAATAGTATGGTTTGTGGCCTGGTTTAGCAACTGGTTTGCTAAACAAAGTCTGGTTTTGAGCCCAATTTCTGTTATACGCATGCAAGATGGATGCACTAAGGGTGATAGCATGCATAAAGACAACGATACTCGGCCATAAAGAGCAAGCTACCTGAGGACATTTTAGACGAAGCACGTATATTAGTTCCGGAGTATTTGCGTTAGGCCCGTATCGGGTCCCTCACAGGAGGTGGCATATATGACCTTGGAGAAAGCGATTTCTAAAAGCTGGTCGCTTTAAGAGGTGCTCTGGATAACTTTCTAGTTTCTCAAACGCATATGCTCAAGTCGGGTCTTTTCGGGAAAAAGAAGCGAGTTATTACAGTCATAGATTGACTTCCCGAGGTACATGACGAACCCAGCAAACTTGGAAGGGTAATTTCCCTTTGCAGTGGGGCCGTTCAGGCGCATATGGGGTGATGTCAACCAAAATTAAGGTTTTGAGCGGTATGTACCGGATCAATTTCATCGGGTTTATTTATTGACATTAACTTGCGGGACGTGGATCTTGAGGATAGCAAGTTCTTCGGAACCACCGCAAGTATATGGGTTTTAGACAACTGCTAACCAAATCCGGTGTGTTGTTTTATTTGCTTATGCTTGTTTCCTTTGCTTTGCTTTGCTTCGTGCATCAACGAACGCGGGCCATGCCAATACGGGTAAGAACCCCCAATTCATTTGTCCCAGAGGGCTTTAGCCGAGGGCCGCGTATTTTGCGGGGCACGATTCGTACGGCGAAGCTCTGCTGGGAAACCGCATATGACGTAGTTATGGTCAGGTTGGCCGCCGGGCAAACACGAGGCTCAAATATTGCGGGGAGTTAAGCAATGTGAATAATGGCGAAGTTAATAAAATAAGCCGAACAAAGGAGTAAGAGACAACAGCTCACTTGGCGTCATCGCATTTGTGGTTGGGCAGTGTGTATGAAAACATTCAGGTCCACATGTTAGTGATGTTGGGCGTGGCTAGAGGTACTGGCAGGGCTAAAAAGCAGACAGAAGTCAAAGAAAGTGAGGTGATTGAACGTCCAAGAAGAAGAAAACGAAGAGAAAATGGTGAAAATGAAGAGAAATTGGTGAATTTGAAAATCACGAAAGTGAAAAAAGTGCTGAAAATAGTGCTGAAACTAGTGCTGAAACTAGTGCTGAAAAAAGTGCTGAAAATAGTGCTGAAAATAGTGCTGAAAATAGTGCTGAAACTAGTAGGGCTTACGCTAAGTATAGCACCACATCAAGGTGGTTGCTTTCAGAGTACCACTATTTTCACCCCACCCCCACGCCATGACGTAATCCCGCGCCGTGGAGTCAAATACTTCAAAACAAAGCCGGAATTGACCCAACCACGTGACAAGACTCGAATCCACACTTGCGGTGCTTGGATCCGGAGTTGTGGAAACCCTACAACGTTGGGGCCACTTGGCACTTGGTGCAGGTATATATTATTTATCATTTTGTTTGTCGCGTCCTCAAGGCAGCGCTCAGGCCAGGGTTTGGATTCCTTTAAGTCGGGTTTGGATACACACCAATTCGTGACTAACTTTGGAAAGTTTTGATTTTTTTACGCCACTCTTTCTTCCCCTGCTGCCCTTTTCAGTCTCCAAAACTTCCCAAAACTTCCCAAAACTTCCCAAAACCTAAAATTTTCCAAAATTTTCCAAGATCAAGCATGCGGTTTCTGTTCAATGCTGTATGACGTGGCCCGGAAAAATACCATCTCACGTCACCCCGGGTGCGTGGCGCGATCATGTGCGAGTAATGTTTGTTGCTCTGTGGATCCCGACGAATTTTTCCGTAGTTGGGGTGGGATTGGGGAATTTGCGACTTTTTTGTGTAGTTGGGGCTTTTCAAGCTTTTGAAGCTTTTCAAGCGCTCCTACGGTTTTAGTTTGCTGTTCTGGCTTACTTACTTCTCTATACTTCTCTTTACTTCTCTTCACGCGTTGATGGTGTTTAGTCGACACTGCTGAGACCACGGCTGGGGCCCGGCACTGGAGAACACTGAGGTTGGAACCGGGCGAGGTTCCGCACACCATGCAGTACCCTTGCACCAAATTCATTATCTGTTCACGTGAGGACATTTTGTTGATCACGTCAAACCCACCAACCTGGGTTAGAAAGATATTTCTGGTTTGTCATCGATGCTGTAGAAATAATTGAGGTGGATTTCTACAGATACGCACAGGTGATACTGGTTTGGAGAGAGTTCGTGTTGCGGTAGCGACTCAACCATTATTGTTATAGTGCGAAAGATTTTTCTTTGAAGTTATGTTGTTTCCAAGCCAATTGGCGGCGTCAGCTACGTGTACTTCTGATTCTAAACCACCGGAAACGTTGATAGGTCTGTTCGTAGAATGTTAAGGAGGACCACCATCCAAGATGGTACGGAGGTATTGACCATACATTCTGATGGTGACCAGTGGTTAGAAAATCAATTTAGAGACGTGCCCAAACAGAGATTAATGGCATATGCCGAGTGGGTTGCATAGAAGCTTCACGATTACTGAGCTGGTTTACAAATCGTGCCCAGCGGGAAACATACTTGTAAAACCATCGCTGGCACTATGTTTCCAAATCGACCACAAAGATACGAAAGACTATTCGCAAGCCGTCCCCCAGGGGTTTTTACATATCCTGGCTGAGAGACAAGAGAAATAAACGGACATCATTCGAAGGGCTTTTTAAAACGTTAGGGAATAGGGAATAGGGAATAGGGAATAGGGAATAGGGAATAGGGAATAGGGAATAGGGAATACTCAATACCCAATACCCAATACCCAATACCCAATGCTTTTATTATCAAAGACACGTTATGTTACTCGTTAGAGTTTTTGCCATGTAATATCCGGCTAGGCCAATAAGGTTTCACTCTTCCTGATGAAACTTAAAAATACCATGCGATAGTCTCTTTGACTTGATACTATTAGCTCCGATTAATGAAAAACACATCGATTTTAACCTACACATTTAGAGGTGCTGTCACCAACCATGTATCCACTTGGACCTTCGTAGTGGGCCACTTTAAACAACTATGGGCGAAGTCAATGTTTTACCAGGAAGACATGGTAGGCTCAGATTGCTGTAAAGGAAGTTTTAGAGAGAAATGGGAAGATTTGTTCTTTTCATTTTCAAGTGCTGTCTGTTACAGATATGAAAGCCATTGTTCAAAAACAAGCTCGTGTGGCCAGAGCACACCAGCCCGCGGATTCGGATTTCTTTTTCGTGCGTTCTTCAGCGCACCAAAGGGGGCAATCAGCTTTTTAGTGACCAGGTTTCTTTGCCATGTCCGACTGTCCGCCTCCAGCTCACCGTGTCAAGTGGTCAGGGAATGAGGTCCTCGCGAAGATTCAAGCCCTCGAACGTGTTATCAACTTCAAGCGAGGTTCCAACACTTTGGAGACGTACGTGAACCAATTCACACGTTTACGCCGTGAAGTCCCCGCCGACTCTCTCAACGACGCCATTCTTTGTGTCGCTCTCGAGAGCGGTGTCGGCCAACCATTTGCCAGCGAACTCAACCGCCAGGGTTTGACCACCTTCACTGAGAAGTTTGACTACCTCGAGCGCCAGGTCAACACGATTACGCTGGCAACCACCGACGCCAGTTGGCTGAGCTTGACGACGGGCGCTATGGAGATCGACCACGTTGCTATGGGACCCACTTCGCGCCAACGGCCTAACCCTGAGACCCTGAGCGAGACCGAGATTTTTGCTTGGAATCACTACCTCGACGGCGAACGCCTATGTTTCCATTGCCCCGTTTGGCGCGCTGAAGAACGCACAACCAAACAAGGAAAAAAGAACTGCGCTAGGCGGCCCTCAGGGTCTGAATGTTGAAAATGTTGCCCATGTGCAACTATTATTTCTTGGAATACCCATGTGCATAATTTTGAGATTTTTCATATGAATTTACGAGATTCTGACATCTCAAGTGATTCAGCAGTTTTTGTTTTCTCAGATGTATTTAAGTCAAGCTAGGTCCCTTCATACGGACGGCTGTTTGTACTAATTATTCTCCCAAACTTGGTCTGGAACATGGTTTGTGCTAGGTTTTTATTCTTGTTCAATCTAAGAAAGCCACGTACCAGCATTTCATGTGATCCATGTGTCCACAGACAGATCAAAATATTAGGACACAAGGTAATCAACCAGTATAACATGAGACTAAGAATCCATTCAGAAATATTAAAACACGATTGAAGAAGCTGTTCCTGCAAACTTAAGGTGAGACTAGATTTCTACAGGCCACTCGCACTGTAAAACACCAAACATGCACTCGCACTGTAAAACACCCAAACATGCACTCGCACTGTAAAACAACCAAACATGTAGGTTTTACAAATTTCGCCAAGCGTAAGCCCGAGTAAAAAAACAGTCATGAAAAAATATTTCTTGCAATATTCAAAATAACACGCATATGTGAAGAGTGAAATATCGGCTATATAGCAAGGTAAAATCCCTTCCAACCATTTCCTTGTATTACATATATATGTCTCAGGGCTGGCATATGTCAAACCACTCATGTTGCACTCATTCCACGCTTTTATCGTCTTTCATACCTAATTTTAGAGAAAGTTGTCTCAAAATTTCTGCATTAAGCATTCATCCGATACAAAAAGCCAATACTACAATTGTGCCATATTTCAAATGTCAAAATTCTTACCTGCTGTGTAATGTACTCTGAGAACACACCATAACACCGCTCATGCACCTCACCGCACTAAAGAGGTCTATGGTAACCGACTGAATTCTATTTACCTCTGCTAAGTTTGGTACACTTTACAGTATGCTTCAGCATAATGTAAAAAGCCCTTTGTAATATATAAGGGCGGGCACCCCCGGGACTTTGTGCTTTCCGCTTTTTGTTTTTGTTTTTGTTTTCTCTTTTCTTCTTCACAACCTCACAGCTCCAATGATTTGGCAAACCAGAATCCTCTACAGACTCCTGAAACTGATGATGAGAAACGCCAAACCAACCCTCACCAGACCCACCCTCACCAGACTCACCCTCAAGTGGGCGGCTATCAGACTTAACTTTAAGTTGTGGTCCAGAAAAGTGGACTTGGATGTCGACAATTTGACACAGGCAAGAATTACCTCAAAGGCCAATGCGCCTAGTCATGACACAAAGGCCAATATTTCTAGTCATGACACAAAGGCCAATATGTCTAGTCATGACACAAAGGCCAATATGTCTAGTCACGACACAAAGGCCAATATGTCTAGTCATGACACAAACAAAAACAATGCCACCGAGTTTGATTTGGCAGAAATCTATATTTCAAGCCTCACTTTCAACTTGTCTCCTTTCTTCTTGGAAGAATTTGCAACCATTTTCTACTGTCATTGGGATTCTTGGACCACCACCGAAACAACTGAGCCCATGACGATGACGGAAGAGTGGTCCTCTATACCATGCGCCACAGCAACTGCTGAACCTACCGGGTCTTCTGGGTGGGTCGTCGGCAGAACCAAAAGAAGAAGCAGACGTACCGAGGAAACGGCAGAAATATTTACCAGAAACCACGCCTTTTCTAAAATGATGGCGACGACCAAGAACTTGAAAAAGGCTCCGGCGGGCTTTGTTCACTTGGAGAATCCATTCAAGGCTTTAGAAAGTCTTCAAGAAAACAGTTTGCAAATGTCACAGTCCAGAAAAGAGACCAAGGTGGGTATGTTACTGCGGCCTTTGACCCCAGAGATGAGAGAAACTTTGATCCCAGAGACGAATCAAAGTAGTTCTTCTACATCGACCAACCCATGCTACATGGTGGTGGGCCCCACCTTGGTCCCAGTCTTGTCCCCCAATTTGAATCTAATCGAAGCACCTGCAAAGACAACAATCAGCGGTTCGAGTGAGGCGAAAATCGCCCCAGCGGCAGATTTGGAGGCTCTGACTTTTATTCTGGCCTCTATTCTGGCCTCCTTGGTTGAAACAACCACCATGACAAAGGCAAAGCTGAATCCACCTACATTGGCCATCGAAGAGAAACATACGTGTGACCACAAAGAGAAGTCTAGAGGGAAATCTAGGAAAAGTCATTTGACCATACCTTGTAAGAAAGCCACCGAAAAGTTCAAGGCCTTGTTCGCCACAGAAATCCCTAGGAATATTGGGTGGAAGATCCTTAGACAGAACGCCAGAACAGTACACATGCTCTGTGGAATCATGCGGGTTAAGAAATATTAAGATACTGTGATACTATACAAGAAGAAAGCCCTAGTTGGACCATTTACGAAACACTTTGACTACCAAACAACTTCGCGCCATGATGTTTTGAGAATGGAAGGTTTTCAAGACTACAGAAACTCGAAGTTTGAGGTGGTCAACACGAAGTGGGAAGGGCTTCCATGGCTTCCAGAAACTTGAAGATATTATCAGGAACCCCACCCCAAAAAAAACAAAAAAAACAAAAAAAACAAAAAAAAACAAAACCAAAAAAAACCAAAATCATTCTGTGCTCTGGCGTCCCCTGCAAGAACTAAAGAAGCTAAATAGCGAAATAGTAATACACAAATATTGATTAAGCGGGAGCATAAGTCTTCCTTTGATAAAGCTCAAACTTTTGAAATCGAATAGTGTTCTCCTTTGAATCGACTTATGAATATTTCTTCCTCTAATGTAAACCCTTTATACATTTACAAGAAGTCTCGAAGCAATTTGAAATTTGCCCAAGAGGACCCCCTTTGATGACTCAGTGCCATAAAAAAAACAACTTGACCCGAAATGTGTCCACCTCAAAGTTGAGCTTGAAGTCCAGAAGAAAAAAATAAATAAAACAAAAAACAGATATCTGGTACTTCTGGGTACTCTTGACCACTGTAAAAAGACCATTTATTAGACTGCGAAAACAAATAGGAGTAAAGGAATCTTTCTGACTTTATGTGAAGGAACTCAAGTGAACCCTATCGAGTCAGATGAAGAACAGTGACTTTTGCTTCAGCCAAACAGGATTCGACTAGACCCCCAAAAGCAGATAAAAAAGAACGTCAAACCAGAAAATGAAAGAATTATTACCGTACGTAAAAGAAGTATCCTTGCAATCAATTCGAGGGAGGGATGTGCGCGACACGGTTTTTGTGTAGAATACACCTTCGATGGTAACTGAATAAAATACCCAACTATTGAAAAGCCCAAATATTGGAAAGCCCAAGTTCTTCCTCTTGAGCTCCTACAAATTCTCAAGTTACCATCGTTGTCTTGTTCAATTGCCCAGAGTTAATGGTCAGTATTATGTGTACCTGCATAGTGCGTGCCTGCATAGTGAGTGGATGTGTTCGGGAACCAATCTCCAAACCCAACTTCATTCAAGAAGGTTTCTTCCCTACTGGCTAAAGCATCCGACACTTTTGCCATGCACTTCAAATAGAGACCTGACTTTTCTGCCACCAAACTTGACTTTGATGGTTAATTTTGGTTCTCGCATGTTTCACTCTCACCAGAGGCTTCATCTGCTTGGGTTAACAGCTATTTACATCTATAAAGTATTGTAAATCATTGTAGCATATCGTTAAACAACCCAAAATTTTTGCAAGGTTTTCTTCAGAAACAAAAAAGCCACTATACATTAATCTGGATTCATAAACTAAAAATAAGCACTGTGCCACTGGTTGATTGTCGCCATCGGGGCGTTCTTGTGCAGTGAGAATCATCGACAAACTACCAATTATCAGTTCCTCTACTCAGCTATTTACAAGACATTTGCAAAGGCAACAAAAAAAACCTTCCTTTTTTTGTTGAAACCGGTTCTAATTTTCATTAAGCTCGCCTTGTCCGGAATCCCCACCCTATAAAACCCGTCGTGGTGCTGTGGCTGGATCCTGTCACGTGATGCATACAAATACTCCGCGCGCGACGCGTTTGACGGTTGGTCATTTTTTTGCCCAGTGGAATAGGGCATGTAGTTTGAATTTGTGGTAAGGTTTTACTTTCCTTCAGTAATAATGGCGAGGGGTAAATATTGCTCGGTTAGCAACAGGGATCGGCGGCTCTTGTTGAAGCAGTATCGTGAGTCGGGAACTACTCAAAAAGAATTGATTTCCTGGGCCAAAGAAAAACTCAACTTAACCATTTGCAGGTCCACCGTGTCAGACCTCTTGTCAAAGAAATGGCGTAATTTGGACGATGAAAAGTATAAGGACTCAGCGTACCGGAATTGCAAAACGAAGTGGCCAATTTTGGAACAGCGTTTGTTGCAATGGCAAGAAGAACAAGAAAAACGCGGACTATATACGTCAGAACAAGAACTAATTAAAACTGGAAGGTTGATTTGGGAAAGTCTCCCTGCTGAAGCAAAAAAAAACCATCTTACCGGTGAATGTTTGCCCTCTCCGAAATGGTCAAATGGCTGGGTTAACAGGTTTAAGAAAAGACATGGCATAAGCTCCAGAAAGAGGCACGGAAACGGAGCTAAGGCCGCTCAAGAACACACGAAAGTGATCCCTGTCACCACGAAGGAATACCAATTGTAAAGTGGATACCATCAAACAATGTCGGATGCCTTGGGGATGTAACTTTTGAAGCCACTTTCAACTTTCAATCCCAGGGCCAATGCCTTGCCGAACAAGCCACACAACCTTCACTATTTACGTCATTTGCGAAGCTTTTACTGGGCTTGTGCTTGATTCCACCGGGGGAGAACAACAACTTTAGGCATCATCGAACGAAACATCATCGACCGAAACATCATCGACCGAAACATCACCGAACGAAACATCACCGAACGAAACATCACCGAACGAAACATCACCGAACGAAACATCACCGAACGAAACATCACCGAACGAAACATCACCGAACGAAACATCACCGAACGAAACATCACCGAACGAAACATCATCGAAGGAGTCATCATGGGATATGAATTTGGACGAATCTGAGGGACTCATGAATGAAGAGCAAGTTATTGATTAAACGATATGAATTTTGTTACAGCCATATGAGAGAAAACAACCGTTCTTCCACCCATGGGCAACTTCTCTTTGCTTAAGAAAGAAAGAACTCGCCTCCCATGAAAATGGGTATCGAGCCCTACCCGCACGAAGAAACAGCGGTATACAACATCATTTCTTTGCCGGGCTTCAAGACATCATTTATAGCTTGGGGACACACTATCTCTCTTTGAAGTGAGCCTCTTCTGTTTCTCAGCGGTGCATGTGATACCGACGCATTTGATGAAACAAACCCGGACATATCAGCATGAAAAAGGCCCAGATATCATGTGTTACCACATGGCCCAGATATCATGTGTTACCACATGGCCCGGGTGTCCGAACTCAAGCCTTTGAAAATCCAAGTTTCTTTGTGGAAAAGTCCGTTTTTTGATGAGCATTTTGACGGCGCAAACTTCATGCCGCCGGAACCTGCAGAACAACTTCTTACAAAGTTGTGAAAGACTCAAGGATCAAAGATTCCATCATTACTCCCAACTGCTTTTTGGAAGTTTCTCTTATTTTTTTTTCCCTTCGCATCGGTGGATACCTGGTTGCATTCAACCAGTACAGCCCGAGCCAAAGAAGATACATGGAACGTGATATGAAAGTGGCTGTAGAAATATTGCGCAGATATTCCGCCAACCAATGCCGTTCTTGTCATCTTGGGCTCTCTTGACACAGACGAATCAGATGCGAAGAATAAGTACGAGAACTCATGGCGGCCCTTACTCTGGATGCAAGAGAACATTCAATGCAAGTGGAACTTAACGGTTTCTAAAATATTAAAAAGACCAAATAATTAGCCGCTTGCATCAGCCGACCTTCGGGATTGATAGCAGCGTTCGCAGCCCAAGGCACATGCGGCTCAAATCAAAATTCTAGTACTTACTCTCTTCCACGGACAGAGGATTGGCTTGAAGAAGGCAAAGTTAGTGGAAGATGAAGTGTTTTCAAACCAAAAGATAGATGCCATTGCGACCCTTTCTTCAGAGCATCCCGCTATAATACAGAAGTCAAAACCTTTCAGAGACGTAGGCGGATCCTTGTGGTGTTAAGAAAATCAAAGTAGTACATGATTCTTTGGCGCTTCAAAGTCGACACAAACCGGTATTATAAGGAGCGCCTTGTTTGCTGAAAAAACTCGGTATAAACATGATGGGGATAATGATGTAATACAAAACTTTAAAGCAAACCTTGCACTTTCCGTCGTTGAGTTTACTAACAAGTTCAGTACTATCGCAAGGTGCAGTTTCGCTACGAACAGTTTGGGTAAAGTTCGGATTGTTAAGTAGAGGTAGCAAGTAAAGTGAAATCCCGGTAGTCAAGACAGGGCCTTTTAGTTGGCCGTCTCCAATTGGCAATACAAATATTGTTATAGTCCAACAGTGCATTTCTATAGTTGTTTGGTCTCGTCTTCACAGGGTTGTTTTACTCAAACATTCATGAGGTTGTTTTACTCAAACATTCACCTTCTTTGATTCATCTGAACTTTTGACACTCCCGTACTTAGTAACTTTCTCTAAATCTTGCATGACGCTCCTTGGGAAGCGACTTTGTATTAACAGATATGGAACGCTCATGCATCACATTGTGTGTGTACCCCGGTTTCCTGAAGTTTGTTGTGAAGTTCTTCATTTAATACCCGTAGCCGCCGCTCCGTGATACCGATTATCTAACCACTTACACGTCACGTGAGGAGATCGGCGATGCTTTTATGTTTCTCTGTTCTTCCTCTCCGTGACTATGTTCTTCACCCCGAAGAACATTGCTGTGCTCAGTCAACGTCGCATTTGAACATGCCAGGATTCGCTTGTAGCAAAGAAAAAGTCAGTCAAAGTCTAATTAATGGTAGTTAGGGAGGCCAAATATTTCGAAATATTTATTGGGTGAAGGCTTTCCGAGTATCACATTGTAGTTTTTAGTTAATTGGTCAGAATACAATTCTTCATACAGTATTGCCGCAAATTTCGCCATCAAAGAATTTTTACCTCCACCGCACCACGCATACAAAATGCAGGTTTCTACGACAACGGATGGGTTTCTGGAATTCACCTAGCGTAGAGTTCATACCTTTCCATTTTATACTTACGCTCTTTCTCTTGCAGTCTTGGTTTCGGGGCGTCGAAGAACCACCCACTACCACCCAGCGCCGCTTAGGTGCAGTCCGCGACAATATACAATGCGGTGGTGGAGTGTTTTCGTGGAATTCGTGGAATTCTTTGTTTCTCCTATTTAAAAGCAGTCTGGGCTCAGGTCTATGAGATGATTGGTAAGGTTTCCGAAGTCTCTAAGCTTTCAAAAGGTTCACCACTTTCCCCCTGTGACATGTACTGTCGACATTGTGAAACTCCCCAAACACCCCAAAAAGTGCGGATGCCTGGGATGCCTTGGGTGCGTGCGTGCACTGACGAATTATTCACCAGAAACACTTTCCCATACCCCACTACAACCCACAATACCCCAATACAGCTGATACTTGAGCCATGTGGTGTGGAAAAATCGCCCTTTCGCGGGCTGTATGGCCCAAGACTGCTCCACAGAACTTGACGTCCGCGCCATACCGTTTTTTGCCGGCACAAATACATGGACTCTCCACGAAATCGGACCTTTTCACGCTTGATTTTGACCTCGAGGAAGATCACGCTAAACCCAGCAAACCTTCCCGAGAGTTCCCGGGGTACGGAGCTGCACAAGAAAGCACCACTCCTGACCTTCTCACACATCTGCTGAAGGCAGAAAAAGCCAAACCCATCGACTTCCACGAACAGTCCATGGGCGAGACTCAAACCCGTGAAAATCACCAAGTTGTGGAGTCTACGGACAGGAACCACCTCGACGATGTTCTTTCTGCGCTTGCGTTTGAAGATACTGCGGCGCCAGACAACAAAGAACCCCTGATGGATGCGCTTTTCGAGGACATTTTTGACAAAAAACACCCGCCTTCGTCGCCCATTGATCTTCTGTTCGAGGACGAACTCTCGGACTTCGACCTAGACGGGTCCAGACACCTGACGCACACCGCAAGTATCCCCAAGAAACCTTCCGATGACCGTGTACTTGCAGACGAACGTGAATTGTTCGAAAAAATCTTTGCGACCTACTCGCAGCCCGACGAAACTACCGGGTCGTCGGACCAGCTCCAAAAACAAGTACTTCTGAACCTCCAGGACTCGTTTTTCACTGTTAATAAAGCTTCCCATGCTCCCCCACCTGCCCGTAAGGCAGTAGAGAGCCTTTCGGACAAGGAAACTCGGGCCATCGACGAAAATACCCGCTACGCACTTGCCCCCACACTTAAGTATATCCAAGAGCTCCCTACACGAGAAGCGGTCATGGTGTTTGCACGGGACTTCTTTGCCCGGTTTCAGTTGACGGAATTTGCCAAGAAATCCTTCTACCTCCACAAGCTCAGGGGCGAATCCACCAGCGCGTATCTTGCGCGTCACGATGAGCTCAGCGCAGACACTAGGCGCCAGAGCGACTCTGTTCCCGGGCAACCGGTGCTCAATGTGTTTACAACGCCGGTGATTTTCAACCACGTGATTTCCGTTCTCAACAATACACACCATGCTGGTACCTTGTCGCTCAGTTTGTTTAACCTGGCAAAGGAAGATTTGAATCTCTACACGAATGTGTGTAACCAGCTCACGTACAACGAAATGTTGAAGGTGCATTGGGTGTTTTTTGGAAAGCGCTCCTTGTGTGAGATCGAGCTTATCGTGGTGGAGATGATGAACAATGGTTTTTCTGGTGACAAGTACACCTTTTCCATCCTCAAGGAGATCTTATCTACTTACTACGCCATGAAAAAGGGACTGTCCAACTACAACCCGGGAGGCCAGTCCATCTGGTCGAAAGAGGACGAGAAAAGGGCACGCAATCTTCTGGAAAAGCTTGAAATCTTGGG
Source organism: Metschnikowia vanudenii (assembly GCA_030583145.1). Lineage (NCBI taxonomy): Eukaryota > Fungi > Ascomycota > Pichiomycetes > Serinales > Metschnikowiaceae > Metschnikowia > Metschnikowia vanudenii. Next base: position 99,630 of record JAJMHT010000034.1, on the reverse strand, counting down.
CAAAAAGTTGCAGAGAGAAAAGTTTTTCGCCCAGGGGCGCCCAAACAGCTCTCGCCGCCGCGTGTAACACTTTTCCTGTTACCTTTTGGATGGGTTTGGCGTGTGACTCATAAAACAGCCCTTTCTAAGAATCTCCTGCAAATGTGTATATAGAAAACTCTGAGAACAGAGAACAGCCGGGGTACTATGTTGATGCTTGGGCTGAGAGATAACGCAAACATGTTCATATAGGTGTGGTACTTGTTACATCGGTGCATCACTCATGATGAAAACAGGAACGTCACATCTGCTGGCGATGAAGATCATGGATCTCACAGAAGAAAGTTGCAAATCTTGCAACAGGTTCTAAAGGATCTATCCGGGACCTTAAAAGATGCTACACATGTGTTTTCATTACTTGATTTTTTGGCGTTGCGAAATACGGCATAGACCTTTCGGAACAAGACGAAGGATTAAAATACCAGCCAAGAAACATTGGCTTTCTTATTAGACTCTAGGTGGTCTTTAAAACTTTCTCTTTCTCTGCCCACAAGAGCATTGGTAATTCGGAGGCTTGGGAAATGCGTATCTAAACGTACTGAAAAGTATAACGATTATCAATGTATGTTCTATATCCGCTAAAGGATATATTTAATGGACTTCTGGGATTGCCACATATTGTTTTGGACTAGGAAGAACACCCAACCAGCAACTGTTGACGGGTACTAATAAAAACATAAACGGCATGCAGTGGTCCGGGGTGGTTAAGATATTTTTCCAAACCTTTTCCAAAATCATGTATTTCTATTTCTAGAATATTTAGTATTTGCGCCAAGTTCACCTAGCCGCCACGATGACATACCCAAAGTGCAAGAAATCAGCTGGAACTTGGCTCTTCAATACCACCTTGGAAAGATTTCACTCTTTCACGTTAAATCAAAGAGTTCACCCATCGCCTTGCATTTCGGGAGAGCTTGTTCGACTTTTCCACAGTGAGGCTTCTTTACTTCTCGTATCTTGAGAATGAATAAAAGCTCCTGGGTGACCATTGGTGACCATTATTGAACTTTGAGGTCTTCAATAAATCCTTAGTTATTTGTATGTCCACATTTAACTTTGAGACTATCTCACTTCAAGTCTCTGCCCCACTGTGTCTTTTACCATTAAGTCATTGAATACCCTGCAGTAATGTAAAACAATAACCTAGTAAAGCGTGGCCAAAGGATCCAAAGCGCTGCCACCAAATGGCAGTCTACGCAAAGAGCCACCACCCCCGAGGAGGTTGATCTCGCCGTTCTGAAACTTATTGTTTGGATTAGATTTGTGTTTGAACGTAAATCCAATAAAGTTGTTGTTGTTGATCGGCCTGCGTCCGTTTGCTTGTGCTGACTCAAGGAGGGTCTCGTTTTGCTCCTGGCGGGCGAACACGTCCTTATATTTCATCATACTCTCCTCATCTTCGAAATCGTCAAAGTAACCGGCGTCCTCCTCATTGTCTAATTGTGGGGTAAAGGGAGGGGCGCGCTCACGTAAATTTTCCCAATCGCTAACGTCACTGAAGTATGGTTGTGCTTGAACCTGTTTAAAGTTACGCAATCTATTGGAAGGCGAAGCAATCAATCGGATAATTAATTGCCATGTCCGGTCACTGAACACATACCGACCGTCACGTGTTTGTGGTCGGCGCAATGCTGTCTTCCAGTTCTTCAAGTTATAGTAAGTCTCATCTTGCTTCAGACCACTAAATGGGGGGTATCCACAGAGCGCCTCAAAGAGCATGCACCCCAAAGACCAGTAGTCGATGGTGAAATTATAGTTTTTACCCTCCAAAACTTCAAGCGCCATGTAATCTGGTGAACCAACAATTGAATTAGCAAGGTTATGGTGACCCTGTGACTGACGGAAAAGTTGTTGACGTTCATACATCATCTTGGATGGGACCTGATAGTTATCGACTTCCTGCAAATTTGCTAATTTAACACGCATCGACTCGATACGGTCATTTGAAACGGTACCTGCAGCCAAACCAAAATCAGTCAATTTAATATGGCCCTTGGAATCAATCAAGAAGTTTTCTGGTTTAAGGTCCCGATGGGTGAAACCCAAATCATGTAATGAGTTCACTGCGGCGAACATTTCACCAATGTAGAAACGTGCGTGTGGGGGTACTAAGTACCCCGTGTTATTGAGAAGGGTACGGAAATCTCCACCGGGGACAAACTCCATGGCAAGATAGACTTTCTCGGGGTCTTGGAAGGCATACAAAAGCTTGACAAGCCACTCAGACCGGGTATTTGTCAAGATATCGCGCTCTGTCAACACATGACGGGTCTCATCAAGCTTGACAAGCAATTTCTTGTTCAAGATCTTGAGAGCACATACCTCGCGCGTATCTTTCTTCCGGGCAAGAAACACTTGACCATAGCCACCTTGGCCCACCTGAGTGATCATTTCGAAATCACGGTGTTTCGGCTTAAGTCTGCGTTTACGTAAAAACGCCCGCTCACGCCCAACGTAGTTCCGCCACTCGAGTTGCTGGCGCTGTGCATTTGCCAGATACTGCGGATCAGTTCGCAAGCGGTTCTCTACCATACGACTACGTTCTTGGCGCTGGATGACGTAGTCAAACATATCGCAGTAGTAATCGAGGAAATAGAGCTGTGCCACCAGCGTGAGGCGCTTAGTTTTGGCAAGGTTGGCCTTTGCTTGGAAATCTTGGGGCAACAAAGCATTTGGTGGCTGGAGCTGGGAGATGTTGTTGTGGAGTTTGATGTTCTGCGGTGGTGCAGCAAACGGACGGCTGGATTTTTGAGGCGGCGACGTACGAAGCACCAGTTTCGTGGGCGAGTTAACAGGTGATATGTTTTCCTTCTCGCCATGGGCTTTCCGTGGAGTCAGCTTATAGGAAGTGTCGACATCCATCATATTTGACGTGAAAGAGACGTTTTCCAAAGTTTGGGAGAGGTCGCCCATACTCACATCGTTCTTGCGAGGCGACTTGAAGAATGCCATTTTTGTGTGCTTTCGGTATCCAGTTCCTTTCGTTCGGTATAGGAGAAGGCACGTCAGTAGTATCTAAAGTGGCGTGGCTCCGGTTTTGTGATTTCTTTTTTGGCCCTGTTTCACGTGAGTTTTGGAATAGCCGCCGTAAAGAAAGCTTTTTTGTGTTTGTTGTTTTATTCTTTTTAGGTATGTGATGGACACAAAAAGCGACCACAGGTGATGATAACAGATATCGGGAGATCTGATAAGATCTGTCAACGTTTGCCCAAGAATTTGGAAGTGGGGTTAGAAGAAAAAAAAAAAAAGCGGAGGTGAAGAACTTGTGGGGGATAAATTTCTCTTGTCGATTTTCTTGGTTTCTGGGTCTTGTTTCTGGGTCTTGTTTCTGGGTCTGTTTCTGGGTCTTTTCTTTGTGTCTTTTTTGTGTCTTTTTTTTTTTGGATCTTTTCTTGGATCTTAATTAGCACTTTCAGGTTGCTTTTAGAAAGAAAAATTAACCGTGTTAGGCCCTGATCTCCAGACCAAAGGGCTTTAAACGACCAAAAAGCGCTGCGCAATCAAAGAGCCTGCGATCCGTCGAGGGCGTGTTGTTTACAGAATTGCCTCTTTGGGAAATAATGACGTGCGCCGTGCAGGAACAGAGCAAAATGACCTGCGACATAATCAACTAGCCTGGCCAAGTGATCCGCATCCGCGTGAATGTCGCGGCACATGACGATGATCGAGAAGGGATTTCGATTGCAAATCGGTTTCGTGGCTTGAACAGTCTGGCTGTGGGATTGTTTTTTTTTCCTTCTCTTTTTAATTTTCTTTTCTGCATCTTTGTTAGAAGGCAAAATTGCCTCCTTTTTCAATGTTTCTACTCCCGCGATTGGCGACCATGTTGATAAGGGAAAGTCCAACAGTGGTTTGGGTATGAGGTTGATTGGGTGACAATCACTGATAAGATTGTGTGCGATTGACTTGGCTGTGTCTTGTTTGCACTTTCGGTTTTCTGGAATGTGATTTTTGTTGGGCAAAAAATCAATTTGCTTTCAAAAATGTGACAGAGCAGAACATTTCTTTGGAAACATGCCATCAACCTTTCTCAAACCGTGTCCTTTTCAATTCACCATTAAGTGAATCAGAATTTGGTGGATGTTTGAGTGCTGATATACTAAGTGCTGATATACTAAGTGCTGATATACTAAGTGCTGATATAATAAGTGCTGATATACTAAGTGCTGATATACTAAGTGCTGATATACTAAGTGATGGCTATTTAAGGAAACGCCCAATTTTTGTGAGGTCCAAGTTCGGGTCTTTTTCAGTCCCCAAGACTAGTGCCGACTAGTAAAGGTAAACATTTGTTTAAACAAGGATAATTCTAAAGGTGCGTAACATCTGGTACTATGAGACCTTATAGCCAATTTTACTGGAAACTTCCTTATACAGCATTGACTCTCGAGAGATGATAACTTTGTCGGGGTTCTTGATGGGAAGGAACCATCTGAACTCATCTTTCAAACCTGCTACAACCTATGGACTCCAGGTACTGGTCTTATGAAAGGCTGTGGAGAAGCCCAAAATAGTTAGGTTTTAATACTTGGGCTTCTCTTTTGGGCTACTATTTTGTTTACATATGGATCGCTTGAATCACCTTCAATGGTACTTCACAGCCCAATGGTTGAGCTACGAGATGAAAAAAACGTCATTTAGGGCATATTTTTAGTCCACTTTTCTTCAGGATCTACAGGATATAAACAGGTTGTTTTCACATGAAGCATAACCCCTAAATTTCCTCTATTTCAATTGCATGGTACTTGTGGCGAGGTATTCTACACAAGGACATTTACTGAATAATCATTCAGGTATGCTTTCATCCGATGTACTTAAAAGTCGGAAGTAATACTCATGACTAGTTCCCGCGCGTCAAGAGAGCTATATCCATTAGTTGACTTACCCAGTACGTTCCCCGGGAGCTTGGAAAAATGGTGGGACCGCACCTCACTCTGAAGTATCCTGAAGGGATGTCACCTGGAGGGATCTCACCTAAAGAGAGGCCAAGATTGCCATGACTATCCTAATTCTCTGGCCATCGTGTTAGGATGAGTCCGGATAAGGGAAATGTTTAGTCCACGGAGGGCTTAGGTATCCAGAAATAAGGATGTTCGGACATCAATTAAACCTATGAATGATCAATGGGGAAAGGAGAGAATGAATTGACACCCTCGATGATCAGTTGAAAAGTGGAGTCCATTATTAGCGCAGAGCCGCAATTGTGGAAAGAGTGCAATCCCAGAACGTCAAATTACAACGTAATTACCTCAAATGTTACCCAGGAGACTATAGTGACAGAAATGCAAAGTGATGGTCATTGTACATGTGACTCCGATCACTAAAGACTGACTAGCTTGAAATTTTCTTACAAGATGCTGAAATTATCGTCTTTCCATACAGATCATATCCATTGAAAGCAGTACATTACGTATGTCGTTTCTTTGACACTTCGCATATATGGGTATACATTTGATCAAATCTTTCAAGGTGTGGGGGTGGATGGCTTGTCTGTAAGTCAAAACTCGTGTAAACACATCTCATTGGTTGCTTGTGGAACTTCTTTTGAAAGGTTCTGCTCTTTTTGTGAGATGTCCAAATTGGCATATATTTTTATGTCATGGGAGTTAGCTCCAGATTCAAATCAGAATACTTCTTACAATGACACCAAGCTTCAACGACTCAAGACCATTATACCTTTGTGTGACGATCTTGAGCGCTGGCAGTCAACCTTTGGTCTATCTGATAATACAATTACCAGTATTTAAGTTTAATGAAAGCAGTTCAATAAAGTTCTCGGTATCAAAGTATCGCGGGTTCTTCATCGTCGTCACTAGTGTCGGTGATTTGAAATTACTCCAAACTCTGGGGATGTACGTCCATCTTCTGCAAGATATGCAATACTTGTGATCAGCTCTGACCTTACTGAACCCAATTTAATTGGAGCAATTCTCTATCGTTCCGATTGCGTTCATTGTCTGAAGGGTTCAGAAGCGAGAGCTCTTATAACAAAACGTGCTGAATGCACAACTTCGTAGGCAAAACATCAAAACCATGTCCAACAGCCTAATATGGGTGTTGACTGAAGGTTTTGGAAGAACAAAGTCACTCCTATAAAGAACCGTTGTTTTCTGATGTCCAAAAGTATCTGAATGAAAACTTTCTTCCCCATATGTCAATTTGCTTGACTTTGGCCGACAATTTATCTAACTAATTTCTCGGATATCGTTAGTTAGCATTCGGTTTGTACACGGTTAGTGACGCCACTTGCTGGGAAAGAAATGAAAAATAACATCTGGTGTCTCAGAAAGAGTACTAGACGTTGATTAGCAATTAGGAAATGTCACAAAATCTCATAGCCATAGTAATCGTTCGTAATCATGGAGATAATTTGTATACTAATTTTGTCGCACGAATCAATATGAGCCGCATAGCGCAACACTGGTGTGGCCCCATGGTAATTTGAAGTGGTAGCAATGCACAAAGCCAAACCCACTCTGGTCACAAAGTAGAAGATTCTGTTTTCCACTGGTAATGGAATATGTTTCCGCCAAAAAATATTAAACAACCATCACTTTAGATAGAATACCAGGCCCCAAACTGTTGTGTCTCCTGGTGTACGGGTGCGCTTGTGTTTCCCGCCCTCCTCTTTATAACGATAGCCATATCATTATAACCCAGCCTTATGCAAGCAATTGATGGACATATGCTGGACATTTAAGTCGTTCAAAGGCTTCTGTGTTGTCTCGGCCACAGAAATGTAACTAAAGTGGCTCAGAAGCGAGTTTTGATAGATGTGTTCCGTGTTCCGTGTTCCGTGACGTCCACCCCGTAACCCAATTCTTTTGCTGATCTTTAGCTGATTTAAGGGAAAATATGCATGTGGCCACAAACACTTTGCAAGAGATTTTAAAAGTTTTTTTTTCACCCATTCAATTGTCTTTTCGCAGGTTAAATGGGCTTAACTTCCATATTCTTTCCATATTCTTTCCATATTCTCTTCATTTTGAGGGGAGAGACGATGCCTAGAGTCGCCCCAGTGTTACTACAGCATTCCGAGGTTCGTGGCATTGGCGGTTGTGTGAAAACATCTTTCGCCATCCAACCGGCTCTTCCGCGGCTCCAAGTAAATATAGACCCTTCTAGACTTCCTTCAGGAATTACTTAAAGATGCCCTTCCCCCTTGGTTTGTTCGTGGAAAGAGCTAGGTATCTTATAATGCATTAATTAATGCAAGCACAAAAACACGGTCCTCACTGAATAATAGCGTCTGGTTCTTAATAGTGTCTAAATCTGCGTTTGAAAGGCCCCGCCGGGGTGCTCCAGAGGGCAATACTTTCACAATAGTGAATGGTCAGTGTTTCACCCTTGTCCTCTGACCAAAACCACGAGCAGAATAAAATCCTACAAGCGGTGAAATCAAAACAAAAACAAGAAATAAATAACATTAAAAAAACAAGACTTTGAACCAGCAAACTTGCCGCCGGGAAAAGTTTCATGCTTCTCCGCTTTGAGGGTTTTATTGTCCGGTTTCGGGTCAGGAGTTTTCAGTTCTCCACCTTCAAAAAACCCAAATAGAGGCAAGTGGGAGACGAAAAGCCCACCATTGGGCCTGTCTCCAATTCCACCATCTCTTGACTCATACAGGAACCAGCTAACCCACCTTGGTTAAGTTCCTCCCTCTGGCCTTTTGTTTTGTGGGGTAACTCAGAGCCCTGTGCCGTCGGCCGCGGTTCGAAGAGATACCCGAGTTCCGAGGTATGGCCAAGCGCATTACCTGCGTGCAGGACGGTCCCGAGACTGCCGATTCCACGAGAGAAGCGGTCTTGCAAAGTGATGTCTTGGTCTCAACAAATGGTGGGTGTGTATGGTGCTGGTGACGGACGTGTAGCTGTTAATCTCTCTTGTTGTTTTTTTTTTTCTTCTTTTTCTTTATCTTTATCTTTTTCTTCTTCTTTTTCTTTATCTTATTCTTCTAATTTCTCCCACTTGACTTCCGTTTGTTCCCCTTTGTTGCCCTAAGTTGTATTTGCTGGCCCCCTAGTCTGGGCCTTGGACATACGGTCGTCCGAGGTTAACGCGTGGGTGATTTTTTCACACTTCCGGCCTGCACTGGTCCACCGTGCTTCAAATAGCATTGTTTAGCGACCCGGCCGTGCGCGAGCTTTTGCCCGGTTATGACTGGCCAAAACGAGAACCGAGGGCCAAGCCGTTTTTCTTGGCCCATCCGTACACCCAGCCATAAGAAGCGGGCAATCCCAAACGTGTACAGGTGGGAGGAAAAAAATGACGCCGGAAAAAAAAAAAAAATCAACCGCTTTATTCCGCTGCAGCCCCACATAATGAGGCGCTTACTCGCCCCAGGCCGTCTCATATATAACCGGTGTTCTTCTCACAAGCAAAAGGTCGATCAAATTTTGGTTCAGAGTGTGCACAAACATTTACACGCCTTAATAATTTCTCTATTTTCCACTGAGAAATTGAAAAAAAAAAAAACTGGACTTTAAAGGAAACGACTTGCTTCAAACTTGCGGTGTCTTTCTTTTACATCACCATTTTCCTTTCATCCCATCCCATCCCATCCCATCCTTATACGTGTGGTGAAGTTGTATCTGATCTGCTGGTTTTGAGTCGAGTTCTTTTCATTGTTTACCGAGCATTTGATTACTTCCTTCCCACTTTCGTGAAAATAGGATCTACCCCACAATTAGTTTTTCATTTTTGTGACTTTTTGAGTTCCTAATATTATCAAAAAAAAACAAGAAAAGAATGTCTGACTTGGAGGCCCAACAAACACATACGCAGACACTCCGCGGGCGTGACGTAAATGAAGAACACTCCCATGTTACTCGCGTGGTACACGATGACCAGTACATCCACTTTGGTAACGAGCGGTTCTTGAAGAGCGAGCTTGTGACGGCATTTGGTGGTGATTTCAATCCCGGGCTGGCCCCTGCACCCAAGAACAACTTGGCAAACCCCGCGCCTCTCGGGCTTTCGGCTTTTGCTTTGACTACGTTCGTTTTATCTTTGATCAATGCCGGCTGCCGTGGGGTGACGGTGCCTAATATTGTTGTAGGCTTGGCCTTCTTCTACGGAGGTGCGGCCCAGTTTGTCGCGGGTATGTTTGAGTTGGCTGTGGCGAATACTTTTGGTGGGTTGGCCTTGTCTTCATATGGAGCTTTCTGGTGCTCTTGGGCGGCGATCCAAGTGGACTCCTTTGGCATTGTGTCTTCTTATGGCTCAAATAAGCAGGAGTTGGCGTATGCTCTAGGGGTGTTTTTAACAGGTTGGTTCATCTTCACGTTTTTCTTGACTGTAATGACTTTGAAATCGACGCTTGGTTTCTTTTTATTGTTCTTCTGCTTGAGCATCACCTTCTTGCTTTTATTGATTGCCGAATTCAACGGCTCTGTCAGTGTCAAGAAGGCTGCTGGTATTTTTGGTGTCATCACCGCTTTCATTGCGTGGTATAATGCTTATGCTGGTCTCGCCAACTCGCAAAACACTTACTTGACCGTGAAGCCACTCCCTTTGCCTGATCTTCAGGAAAAGAAGGATTAGTTTTGCTTGTCGATACGGAATCTCATGGACGAATCAGGAACTGAAAAAAAAAAAAAAATGAAAAACATAAAAAAAAAATAGGATAATCGACTTAATTAATTAATGAATTCATGCAATCTCTGCTGTGCTTTGCATCCCCCACAACTGATAGACGAGGCTCGTATCTTGCCCCCACTAAATCCTCCTTCTGTATATGCAAAGCTTTCAATACCGGATTATCAAAGAGCTTTCATAACTCGCGTCTGTGGGCTCTCGTGTGCAATATAAATACATATTTGGCGGAACCATTTATGCCTTTAAAACCTGGGGTTCAGCCGTGTATCGCGGTTTTCTTTTTTTTTTCTTCTTTTTGACGAAATAATATTACCCCGCGGTATTGTCTGCAGTCCGCCACGGCGTTTGCACCCTGGAATCCCAGGATGCCGCAGCCGCTGCCAAATGCCGAACACAATGCCGAAGGGAAGCCCGAACAATACGCCGCAGGGCATCTCCCGGTCTCGTGACTTCTTGAAAAATATACCTCTTCTTCGGGAACTAGACTTTTCTAGGCCGAAGCGGCAGAAAAGACTCTTAATAGCAATAAAGGCAAAAAAGAAACGTTTTTTCGCAACAGCTAACCGGCTCAGCCACCAGTCAGAATTCTCCATTTCTCTCTTTTCTTCACTTAGTTGTTCCTTTTAGCCACTTAATACTTCATGAAAAGTTTTGAAATGGGACAAAAAAGAAAACAAAGCCTTGATTCCAGTGGCTCGGACCACATGGTTTCGGAACTAAAGGCGTATGGCTCCGACGAACCTGCCGTCAAAGGCGGGTTCTGGGACTCGTTTCAACGAAAAGCTGAAAAAGATACACTTCCGAAACCTTTAAAAATGTCACATCTTGCGGTGATTGCTCTCAGTAGTGGTCTCGGAACAGGACTTTTGGTGGGTTCCGCAGATAAGTTGCGTGTGGGTGGCCCGTTGGCCATTCTTCTCGCCTATGCGCTCGTGGGGCTCATGTGTATTTGCACGATGAATTCCGTGGGGGAGTTGACAGTAGCTTATGCCGGCTTGGAAGGTGGGTTTAACGAGTGGTACCGCAAGTTTCTTGATGATTCAGTGGCTTTTGCTTTTGGTTGGAACTACTATATACAGTGGACCGTGGCTATCTCGCTTGAGTTGGTGACGGCGGCTTTGACAATCAAATTCTGGAACACCTCCATCGACTCCAACGTGTTTGTGGCTATTTTCTTGGTGGTGATTATTTTCATCAACTTCTTTGGTGTGCGTGGGTACGCGGATGCGGAGTTCTTGATGAACTCCATCAAACTTCTCATGTTGACCGGGTTCGTGATCATGGGACTCTGCATCGACCTAGGCGCTTCCAAGTCTGGATACATTGGCGGCAAGTACTGGAGCAATCCGGGTTTTTTCACTGGATTTAAGGGCTTTGTGCAATGTTTTGCCACCGCCTCTTTTTCCATGGGCGGTACGGAATTTTTGGCGCTTTCTGTAAGCGATGTTCGCAACCCACGAACTGCTTTGCCCGTGGCCATCCGCCTTGTTTTTGTTCGGATTGTATTCTTCTACTTGGGTACTTTGGCTTTTGTAGGCTTGTTGGTGCCGTACAACTCGCCCCGTCTTCTTGGCGCAGGTGCTTCGGCCACCAGCGCATCCCCTTATGTTTTGGCGGCATCGATCCACGGTATCAAGGTTGTTCCGCATATTATCAACGCCGTGATCCTTAACTCCGTGATGTCGGTAGCCACTGCTGCGATGTACTCACTGGCTAGGTTATTGCGTTCGTTGGCCCAACAGGGCTACGCGCCCAAGTGGCTCGATTACACTGATAAGGCGGGCAGACCGCTCCGTGCGTGGCTCGTGAGCGTTGTTTTTAGTTGTCTTTCGTTTATTGCTACTTACGAGCGGCAAGATGTTGTTTTCAACTGGCTCTTGTCCATAGTGGCACTTTCGCTCGTATACATCTGGTCGGGGCTTTGTGTGTGTCATCTTAGATGGCGTGCGGCCTTAAGATACAACAATATTTCCTTGGAGACGTTGGGCTTTGTGTCATACACCGGGGAATGGGGCTCGTATTACTCACTCTTGATCAACTTCTTGATTTTGATCGGTCAATTCTGGGTGGGGCTTTTCCCGGCGGGTAAACCCGATGCCAACAACTTTTTCCAGAACTATACTGCCATTCCATTCACGCTCACGTTATACCTCTGCCATAAGACTTATTCCAAGACATGGAGAACTCCGTACATCAAGATTAAAGATATCGATCTTGTGAGTGGCCGCAGTATTTATGATGCGGAGATTTTGGCATTAGATAAAGAGGAGAAACAGCAGAAAATGGACTCCTCAAGGTGGTGGTGTAAGCCTTTTGTTTGGTTCTTTACATAGAGGGGTTTTTGAAAAGTGATGGATGTTTTTCAGTGTGGTTGTGACTCAAGGGATTATGGTGTGTGGAGCTTTACTTGACGAAGTTCGTAACTGTTACAGTTTAACTTCTCATTGAAGCGACAAAGGAAGAAAAAGGAAGTGACTGACATATATTCTGTGTGAAAATCCGGAATACGCTTGGTTCTTCGCCCTGTTCTGGGTTTGATTTAGTTTGCTGGGATGAAACATGTCCTTCATAAGCGGTTGGTCAAGTTCATCATAAGCTAGAGTAAATTGGTTCAGGCTGTCACACTGAAACCTCTAGTCATATGGGTGGGTGAGGCTCGAAGTCTATTGTCATACTTGGCCAATTCCAATAGTACGTACAGAAAACTTCAGGGGCTATTCAAACCCCTGAGCCAAGCCCGGGATTTTATAAAGCTAATCCAGGCACGTCTTACACATTTCACGATTTCTTTGACTTGTTTCAGGCAGCGAACGAGCCCCATGAAACAACAATCGTTGATAGAATGGCCAACACCACAGGGTATGTGCGAGTGGTTTCTTGTTATGCTCTTATGTTGGTACAGAATGAAACAAGTGCGTGTCTACCAACCTAAAGAAGCTATAACCATTCAAAGGCCTAAATTGCATGTCCGTCTTGAGAACTACGACTCCCCAGGTCTTCGGAAGCGCTTTCAACTGGTTAGTACAGATGGAATTCGGGACGAGATAACTACTTGATGACACCGAACCTGGAACATGCTTGAAGTCTTAAGCACCAGTGGCCTTTTGAATAAACTTCTGTCAGATAAAGGTCTTTGGATAGATCGAAAGAGATTTCTGATATAAATCCGTGAAATATGAAACTTGAAATTCCGCCGGATTCCAATCTTCTAAGGACCAGCGTTCTACATCTTTCTAATTGCACTTGCTTAATCTCTTAATTGAGGAGGGCCATTAGCATCGCGGTGGGTGATGCCATTGTTAAGATTTTATCTGTTTCTTAGTGAAAGTGAAAAAAAAAATCGTACAAGACAAGGAATACATGCTTGTTGTAGGCAAAGGAGCCCATTTTTCGTCGTGGAACATAAATTCCAAATGAAGGTACTTCACATGGGCTCGAGGGGAAAGGGCCTCATGTGAACTTTTACCACTTAGATTTATTGGGATATTCCCAGATTTTGGCTACGTATATGATGTTTTGTGCAAGGCGTTTATACCCAGGGGTTTAGATGGTATCGGAGTTTCAAATGCAGCAGGAGATTCAACAATATCTCTCGAAAAAGCAGACAGCTGGTCATTGTGTTATAGTGTGCTCCCTGCTTTAAGGATCCGATCTGCTAACTCGCTGATGTTTTCTTGTGTATTAACTTGACAAGACTGACTCGTGTATTAATTTGGCTCATAGTTTAACCCACACACTGTCCATTATACGGGAATACACCTTGAAGGCCTGAAAGGACATTCTAAAGTTAAATAGTTTGGCGATCCTAAAAGAACACGACCAAAGCAATTGACTTAATCTTCTTAAAATGTGCTCTAAAACTGTACCTTCAACTATGGTATTGGGAGAAGCCCTGCGAAACCCCCATTTAAGCCGAAAATATGTTTCTTCTTTGGTTGGAAGTGCACATAATACGGGTTCGCGCTTTAATTCCCTTTCATATTCTGTTCTTAGCCCCGAACCCCGTTCAAGCGTCCGAACCGCGTGGATTGATTTTTTTTTGCCCTTACAATTGCGGAGGTTGTGGTTGGAAGCCTAAGGGAGACAATTTCAAGGATTTGACCAATAAAGTATTCAAATTCAAATATCATAGCATTTTGGTGTGAACACGAAACATTCCATGTTTTGGCTGACACGGCTCAACCCTGTGGATGATGACTGAACCAGTGGTCTAATTTTCCCCACGCGTACCAGCCCCAGTGCACTTCTATGAATAGGATTCTCGTGATATAGTTTCTCCCATAGAAGAAAGCAACTTCTCACCCGGAACTTTTCTTAAAAAAAATTGTTTTTGTTCCCCAAAAATTAGTGGGTTTCATTGTTAGAGAATCTTCGTTTACCCAAGAAGTCCCCGCGCGGGTGGAGCGATGTATAGCTAAACAGTAAATTTTACGCTCGGCTAGATTACAGAGTATTAGAACTAAAATGTACCATAATATTTTAGATTGGCGGTCGTCTTTTAGTATTTTCATCAAAAGTAGGAAGAAGCAGTGCTTGGGATATTTTCGTCTAAAAAATTGCACACTTGTAAATTTCAAAAATGTGTTTGGAAGTTGTATTTCACCACTTTAGAGTCGTTTTGCAGACTAGTTCAATAAGCTGAGAGAAGATAAAAAGTCAATTTGAATAGTAACTTGAACACAAGCAAATGAAAAATTCAAACATAAAAAACAAAAACGAGAAAAAATCATCAAATTAAAGTACTTGCCCCCTCTCAGCGCCTCTCAAGTCTCGTCCCAACAGGCGTCTTTTTTAATATATGGCCACATTCTTTTTCCCTATGTCCCTTCCCTATGTTCAGCATCACCACCCGCATTAAACTTGCTGCGTCACGTGACACGGGCAATCAGGCCAGGCAAAACCTGGGGTTCGATTCAAACTCGTTTAAAACCCCACAAAAAAGTAAGCGCTGTTCATTTTTTCAACGCCTTTCCCTTTGCTAGACACTAAGTATGGCTTCCCTTCCCTCGAGCCTCGATATCAAGCTCGTGGATCAGGATGAGCTCGAGTCTTCGCTCACTAAAAAGGCCAATGACGCGCTACTCTCCAAAGAAAACGAGCTCGACTCCAAACGGCTCGAGAAAACCACACAAGAGCTCGATAAGGTCCGCAGGAAGATTGCCGCCTTGGAGACGCGGTTCCGAAACCCACGCACCAAGCTTTCACTGCGCCGGGCCCTTAAGGATGAGATCGCATGGTTCCAAGAAAACGAGCTTCTGCCGTTGCTTCAAGACGTGAAAGATATACAAGGCAGGTTGGATACCAACCGGGCAGAGCTCCAGAAGGGCGAGTCTCGTGCGCTAGAAGGCGAGAGTCAGCGTGAGTTTTTGGTGCGCACGGGTAAAATAACCGCGTTTGGCTCAACGAATGGGTTTCTGGATGCTTCCACGCAGCAGGCCCACCACGCTCACTCTTCAGTGAACTTAAGGGCGCCAGGGTTCATAGCGGCGGGTAATTCAGAGTCAGAGGTCGCTTTGGATAAAAGCTTCGGTGATGTTGAACCACGAACAACTGGTGCAATCTCCCATAATATCTCTTTAAATGGGAGCAGTGGTGTCCCTGCCAATTGCCTTGCAAACCAACCTCGATCGGCGGATACAGTGCGGTTACAGGAGCTGTCTCTGCCCGATATGACCCTGGGTATGGACCAAGACGATTCCATCTCCGTAGGTGCCTCCTCCGATGACAATTACTCTGCTGAAGGGTCCGAAGATGGTGTTTTGGATTACGAAGACCAAGACAGTGATTATGTCTCAGATTCCGCAAATGACATAGACTTGCATCCCAAAAAGAAGCGTAAAAGTACCCGAAAAGAATCTCCCGTGTCTGACCCCCCAACTGACGCCTCAGACCCCCTTTTCGCCCAGCGAAACGTCGATGACGGCGACGAGGAAACGTACCAGCGACGGCTCCAGGAATGGGTGCGAAAACGGTCACAGCTCCGATCACAGCACCAGCAGAAACAACCTAATTTCGAAGCTTGTACGGACCACGCAGACGCTGCAGATACTGTCGAGTGGCAATTACCCCACCCCACAATCCCAGATGCCGTTCTAAACGACCAGTTCCGCCTCCCCGGAGACGTGTTCCCCTCTCTTTTTGACTACCAAAAGACATGCGTACAGTGGCTCTGGGAGCTCTACGCACAGAAAACCGGCGGTATTATCGGCGATGAAATGGGCCTAGGCAAGACGATCCAAGTCATCGCGTTTTTGGCAGGACTCCACTACTCGGGGCGTCTTGACAAGCCGGTTTTGCTCGTAGTTCCGGCCACGGTAATGAACCAATGGGTCAACGAGTTCCATCGGTGGTGGCCGCCGCTCCGATGTGTGATTCTCCATAGCATTGGTTCCGGAATGTCTCGGAGCCTGATTCGGTCGGAGGAGCAACTAGAAAGTCACTTAGAACAAGAAATCTCGGGCGACGCGCTGGTTGCGGGCAGTTCCCTGGCGCTGGAACACCTCTCGATGAAAATGGCCAATAATCAGGTCAACGCCAAGGAAATTGTTGACCGCGTGATGAAAATGGGGCACGTATTGGTCACCACATATGTCGGTCTTCGGATTTACTCCAAGTACATTCTTCCCCGTGAATGGGGATACGTGGTGTTGGACGAGGGCCATAAAATCAGAAACCCAAACTCAGAAATCTCTCTTGCGTGTAAACGCGTGAAAACACATAACCGCATCATTCTTTCCGGTACCCCCATACAGAACAACTTGGTCGAGCTCTGGTCGCTTTTTGACTTTGTATTCCCCGGCCGCTTGGGCACGCTTCCTGTGTTCGAGCAGCAGTTTGCCATCCCTATCAATATGGGCGGCTATGCTAACGCCTCTAATGTCCAAGTGCAGACGGGGTACAAATGTGCGGTCATTCTTCGTGACTTGATCTCTCCATACCTCTTGCGTCGACTCAAGGTGGATGTGGCGCAGGATTTGCCCAAGAAAAACGAAATGGTGTTGTTCGTCAAGTTGACCCAGTATCAGCAGGACATGTATGAACGTTTTTTGGGTAGCGAGGACGTGGGTGCGATATTGAAGGGCCGGAGAAACGTGTTGATGGGCGTGGATATGCTTCGAAAAATATGCAACCACCCCGACTTGGTTGACCGAGAACTTCTCCTTCGGAAGAAAAACTACCCTTATGGAGAAATGACTAAGTCCGGCAAGATGGTTGTGCTCAAAAACTTGCTCCAGTTATGGCAGAGCCAAGGCCACCGTACTTTATTATTTTGCCAGACAAAGCAAATGCTCGATATCTTGGAAAAGTTTGTGGGCCACTTACCAACAATTATGTCTGAAGCACCCAACAAAGAGCCCCACCAAAACCAAGAAATTGCCGATGAAACGCCCCAAAAAGGCCATTTTCATTATCTCCGAATGGATGGCTCAACGCCTATAGTTAAAAGACAGCAATTGGTCGACACTTTCAACAGCAACACGTACTACCATGTGTTTCTATTGACCACAAAAGTTGGAGGTTTGGGTGTAAATTTGACTGGCGCAGATCGTGTAATAATCTTTGACCCAGACTGGAACCCATCCACCGACCTTCAGGCTCGAGAAAGAGCTTGGCGCTTGGGTCAGAAAAAGGATATCACGATCTACCGACTCATGACCGCAGGCACAATTGAAGAAAAGATATACCACCGACAGATCTTCAAAACATTCCTTACAAACAAAATCTTGAAAGACCCAAAGCAACGGCGCTTCTTTAAGCTCAACGATTTGCATGACCTATTCAGTTTGGGGGACCCAGAAGAGCGCGGAACAGAGACGGGTGATATGTTTCAGGGAAGCGAGCAGACTTTTAGCGGCGATAAGGCTCGGAAATCCACCCGGTTGCTGAAAAAAGAACACAAGAATGATGATGACTTCTACCAGGTGGCCAATATCATGGGGGTATCGAAGCTTGATAAGTTCGAAGGAGACGACGAGGCCCAATTGAACGATGACGATAAAGACGAAAGCCGGATCATGGAGGGTATTTTCTCCAACGCCGGCGTTGTACATAGCACACTCAAACACGACGAGGTGGTGGATTCTTCGCACCAAGAGGTGAGCTTGATTGAGCGGGAGGCAAGTCGAGTTGCTAAAGAGGCAGCCGATGCTCTCAAACGTTCTCGAATGTTGGCAAGGAAGAAGGCCATTGGTACGCCAACATGGACCGGAAAGTTTGGTACAGCTGGGAGGTTTGGACCGCTGAAACGGAATTCTACTTTGGTTAAAGCAGCCCCACAAAACCCACCGACAGCAGACCCACTCTCTTCTTCATCAATTTTAAAGGGATTTCGGGAGGGTAGCTCATCAATATCAGGGGTCGGTGGTTCACCCTTCAAGAAGAAAGGAACAATTAAAGAAGACGCCAAACAGGATAAAGAGGCTCTTCTCAAGCATTTGGTGGAGTATCTATCTAGGCAACCGGATCACTTCAGTAAATCCAATGCTATTTTGCAGTCTTTGCCAAAATCCTTGGATGCTACGAACGAGAAGGAAATGGTGACGGTGCGGTCATTGCTCCGGGAAGCAGCAGATTGGAATTCTGGGTTGAAGGGATGGAAACTCAAACCTGCTTTTGAAGAGAAGGAACCGAATTCAAAATAATTGGGAAAGGTGCGTCAAGACCTAAAGCAGACCAAGATTCTACCTTGAAGCGTGATTCGTCCGTAAAAATCAAAGAGGCACGCACGGGTTGATAGTGATACGGCCTGAATGTAACATGGCCTGAAAGATTCTCGACTAAGGTTCAGGACATAATGTGGTTCATCTTTTAGCGAAGTGTCGCCACTTGATTAGGATACTTTGCTCATTGATGCATAGTGCTGTGTACCAAACCCACACATCTTCGGAGGCCCTTACTTGGACCAACCTTGGAAATGGTATCTCAATTAGAAATGCCTTGGAGTTTTCCCACAAACATTTTTGGAAGACTTGCATGTGGAATATCCATACAGATGGTATGCTAGCTTAGGAAAGTGCCATGGTTGATCTTTGTCGAAAAACGAGACAATGAATGAAACTTTGGAGAGCTTTTAGTTTCCGGAGCCGGGGGGTTCAGAATTCCTAGGCTTTCAAGCTGTTTGATGGTTTGTGGATTCTTATCCGCATAGCTGGGACAGGAAGGGTGAATTATCTATGGTGCAGATTTACACAGAGTCAGGAGTTACGAATACAACAGTGGCTTTTCTGGGAGATTGGAATCAGTATTACGTACGTTATTGTTTCCGAGCACAGTGGTGAGTATTCTACCAAACTACAACATTACTCGAAACCTGGTCTTAAAGATAAATTCCAAGAATTATGATCCTGAAAAGGATTCCGTTGAGTGTTTGCTCGTGAAATCCTTATTGGCAACGATTTGGTCTGTTTTCTGCGCCATTTAATAGGAAAGAGCAACATTCACATACTTGAGTTGAAGATATCACTGGGCTTCAAAAGATGCATGCGACTTGAAAGTCCAAAAAAGCAAGATATCAAAGAAACGGTATCCAAGAAACGGTATCCAAGAAACGGTATCCAAGAAAAAAGGGATTCCAGAAACGGTATCCAAGAAACGGTACTCAAAAAAATGGCGGTGATCAAAAACAAGTATCCACGAAAGGGTACGACGATTGCGAGAGTTGCAGCCAGTTTTTTTTTTTCAAAACAAAGCTTCTTTTAGGTTTGATAAGTGGTCGGTTCCATAATCATCATTTATATGTGCCCGAGAATGCGCATACCCCTTTTTTCATACTTCTTTTTTGAACACAGCTTGCCGACTCCAATCCCGTTGAAATTGGCGTCCACAGTTTTAAGCTACGTTGGCAGACTTCAAAGGTGAGCATATATAAGAGATCCCCCGGTCCGCATTTCATTGGAATTTCAAACTTTCCCCACCACCAAAACTCTCAGCGACCAGCTTTACTCACAGTTCCACTCAGAAGCAGAAGAAGAATCAGGACTTAAAAGCAGAAGTCAAAGGCAGAATAACAACTACCCTAATACTCAGACTAGTACCTCAGAACTTCTGAAAGATTCTGGTACACACGAGTGATCATTGGACTCCAGAATCTGATTCTCGGAGCAACCAACACGTCTCCTGGAAATGACCCAGGCCTAATCTCGAAACTTCGTTGGGATCAAGCGGGTTTATGTGTTTAGCAACGATTACCAGAAGAAAAGTAAAAACAAAAGTATGCCCAATTTCAGGAAGATTCTCGGGGACAGTTGCAACAGCAGAAGGTTTGGCGGAAGATTTGCACCCAACACTCATAGGGCCAGTATCCTCTGAGCCAGCTGAGCGAAGACTAAGCCCTTGACCCCAGACCAAGGAAATCTAAGCAGATGCTTACAATGACTCTTCTGACTGCATGGACTTCTCCGACGCCTCCTTCGGATACATTCCATATATGTTCCTCTAATCTCCTTGTTCTCCTTGCTCTCCTTACTCTTCTTCTCTTCCTCTCCTTACTCCTTGCTCTTTTTGTTGTGTTTTCTCTTTTAGCCCCGTTTCACTTGCTTGTTTTCCCCCATTTCCTCTAAAAAAGCCACAGAAAGAACAAATAACCCAGAAAACGAAGCAAAATACAAGATCAAAGGTCACACAAACACACTTGAGCAAATCCCCGTGGCTGAAGGGAAGGCCCCCCTCACAGTTCTCACTGGTGCTGGCTCTGCAGAATATGTCAACATGGAATGGATGATCAATTCCTTTGAGGCGTTTGATCCAATTGATCCAGAGGTTTCTTCAACTCAAGCCACCTATATTTCCCATGGCTTGGTAGGGCAGATGTCGTAGTCCAAATGGCATATGGATCTGGCTGTGGATTCTCCATTGGAAGAAACAACCTCACTGTCTGGGACATTGAAGGATGCATTCCAGACAAAACTTTAAGCGAGGATGTAGCAGATGGAATTTTACCAGATACAGTCAAAAAGGGAGATTACTACGAGGATCATCTTAAAAGAAAGGGGCCGCCAAATTTTACCGGCTTTGTATTTCGTTGTGCAGAGAAATTCACTGAATTCACACAAACCGCTCTAGAAGAGGGAATAGAAGGTGTTGACAGATCAATGCAAGCGTGCAACCACCAGAGCCAAAGTTCTCAAGACTTTGGCTTCTGAACAGCTCTTCTGGAAGAATAACCCCAGAGCGGTACTACTAAAAAATAAAACAAGATGGATGCCTCAATTGCCAGGGTGAATCATGGTTTTCGACAATGTTTTGAGGGCCTCCTGGAATCCCGTGAAAGGTAATTGGGAGAAAAAGGTTACAGTTTTGACCACATTTGAGAGGCAAAAGGTGCCACAAAGGCAAACAGCACTACTAGA
Source organism: Metschnikowia vanudenii (assembly GCA_030583145.1). NCBI lineage: Eukaryota > Fungi > Ascomycota > Pichiomycetes > Serinales > Metschnikowiaceae > Metschnikowia > Metschnikowia vanudenii. The sequence continues at coordinate 78,646 of JAJMHT010000034.1, read as the reverse complement.
GAAGCCGAAACTCGCAGATGCACACAACCCAGAAGATCCAGTTCTTTATCCAATCATTGCTTTACAAACTTTGTGTACTTAGTTGGTCCTTATTGCAGCAAAGAAAACTTAAGATGAAGTGAAACACACTACTTTAGATGAAACACACTACTTTAGATGAGGTACACTACTTTAGATGAAGTACACTACTTTAGAGATGGATCTAAAAACTGTGCGATTCATCAACAGCAGAGGAAAGAATTAGGTACAAACAACGAGCTTTATTCTTGGGGTTGAAAAGAAACCAGTCTCCCTATGCTCACTCCGAGTTATTGTCCAATTCTTTTGATGTGCCAAGCCTTAATGGCAGACTCAAAGAGGTAAATAGCAACATGTGAGTATCTCTAGTGATTTGTATCTCTAATGGTAGATGTCACTAAATGGTAGATATCTCCAATACTCATATAACTCTAAAGCCCAAATGGGACCAGGAAAGGCATGTGAGCTTACAAGCAGAAAAACTCAGTTTGCAAGCAAACCTCGATGTTGAAGATGTCTAGTGTTAGTGGGCAACCACTCACCGTCTTGTGCTATTGATAATCATGGATAAGGTCAATAAGGGACGCAACTACCATCACAGAACAATCAAATAACACTTCGAACTGAGGCGTTTTGGTGTTAAGGTGACGGAAATTGGTGTTAAGGTGATGGAATACCCGTAAGAGTGAAGATATTTCACAGGAAAACTATGTTGTTCCATGCCTTGTTTTTCTTGGAGAACTAGTAAGACGGAAGCTTGAGATTTGGCGATTTATGATATCTCGTTGTTGATGATGAGTAATACTACTTTGACCATTTGGGCTTAAAGTCAACAGCTATGAGGATTCGAAAATAGTGTGAAAAAAATGTTAGTGAAGTGAGGGTGGTGGGTGCAACGGAAAATACCGTACGGTGTATGAAAAATCAGGATTAAGTACAGGGGATGTTCTGGGAAATGAAACCAAACCTGGCCAGAGCTACGAAGACCCAGAGCCACGAAGAACCAGAGCCACGAAGAACCAGAGCCACGAAGAACCAGAGCCACGAAGAACCAGAGCCCAGACAGAATCAATGCAAAAACTCTCACACAAGATTGGGTACCGAAACATAATTAAGCACTCTGCAATAGTTGAAACAGCAAGTGACTTCCCCAAGATGAAGCTCTATATCGTTGCATGATAATTTTCCCCGCTACAATACGCTAAAAGATGCCAAGGAACCAAAAAGACGTGCCACGACTTGAAATGAAGTGGCGGTGAAACGAGTCACCTTTCTTCAAGGCGTGTCTGGAAGCGACGTTTGTACATATGTTGTGGTTGCAGTAAGTTCGAAAGTTCGAAAGCTGGAGGCAAAATTAAGGGCACTGAAACCAAACAGTCATCTTTTAGTATGAAGTAGTATAACACCCCGTTCTCCAGTTTTAAGTATATTCATCCTTTAGTTCAAAGTAGTATATATATACCTCATATCTCCTATGGCACTAATCAGTATAACTTCCCATCCTATAATACGAAACAGTATGAATTCCAATCCTAGAGCATTGACTGACACACATCTTCTCATTCCCCGTTGATAGCCACAGAAGATGTTAATATTTTAATTCTATCGGTAATTGGCAAGTACCGCGCGCGCGAAAAAAGAACTGGAGAGCGCAGCACAGGTGCAGCCCCACGCAGACGTTTTGTTCCATATTGTTTTTGAATACCCGGGATCCATCACATTGCTTCCGTGAAATAATAAAAAACACAGATTGAACGTGTAAAGAAAGTCACACTGGCTCGAGCTTTCATACACCCTAAATATTTTGGGCCGCAGTTTCCGCTCCACACGCTGTGGGTGGATGCAATCGCAATCGGCCTCCCGCAATGCTAGATGATGCACATGCGCGGAAGCGTTGAGCGAAAGTTACGAGAAGTAACGAAAAGTAACGCAGGCAGACGCCTGCCTGTGCCCGTGCCCGCCAGTACTCCATAGAAGACAACATAAGTCTTGCCATTAGTTTAATCTGGAAATAGCTTGGACCTATCTAGAGGACATGTCCAGCTAGCAGATTTTGTTGTCTTTTTTTTTTTTTTTGGCTCAGCCAGTCACAGCATTTTGAAGACTGAAGAACTTCCCCATCTCTAACCTTCCAAGTTCCCACTGCCTTGCGCACCTACATTGGCGAGTCTAAGCCCCACCCAATCGCATCCGACGCATCCATCAAATCATCGAATCATCGAATCATCGAATCATCAAAAAATTGAATCATCAAAAAATCAATCAAAAAAAAAAAAAAAAAACCACCATCGCACATGTTCTTCCAGCGCCAGGTGGTCCACCAGATTCGGTCATACTCGTCGAAATTCGTCCAGGCGTGTCCAAAACCAACATACGATACTGGGTGTACACACTGTCTGATTCCAGAGTTCCCCCTGGACAAACAGATCAATTATGACCACAACTTGAATGGCACCAGTTCTATTCCATGGAAACACGTGCTTGTGTTGCTGCATGGGGTGGCCAATTTCGACGACATGGCGTCTAAAATCAACCTTATTCCTGGGTCCATGGCCCTGGATTTCGAGGTTTTGAAACGGTCTCTTCTCAGTCCCGTGCATCCGGTGACGGTGTCCAATGCGCTGATATCGGGGCAACAAAAACGACACAAACCACAAGAAGTACCCGGGACACAAGAAGCGCCCAAAACACATCGCGTTAGAGTGTATCCCGATAACATCGAGGTGGAGTTTCCAGTGAAACATGTTCGTGAGTTCATGGAACACTATCTTCTCCCGGAAGAAGCTCCTCAACAAGTGTACAACCCGTTTGCAAAAACCCAGGCCCTCTTCAAATCCCGGCAACACCATGGTCATCTCTTCAAGGAGACCATTCCGCCCAAGGACTTGGTGCTTATATGTGGCCACACGAAAAGAGATATCCGGTGCGGGGTGTTGGCCCCACTCATCGAGCAAGAGTTTCTTAAAGTTCTTGAGCGGGAGAATTTGGCGCAGAAAGTTGACGTGGGGCTTATTTCCCATATTGGAGGTCACGCTTACGCCGGTAATGTGATCTATTTCCCGGCGGACAACCGGCGGATGCCTGTAACTTGGTACGGCCGGGTTTTTCCGGAAAATGTCCAAGGAATTGTACAAGCTACGATCAAGGAGGGAAAAATCATTAAGGACATGTACCGGGGCAATGTGGCCAGTCTTTGAAGGAAAAGCATACACCAATCAGGCCTTCACTGTACTGGATTATGGGTTGATCCCAGAAGTCATTTCTAAAGTCCCATGTCCTTTTGAATCACATGTTTTTTGAATGGGCTTGGGAAATAAGCGCCGGAAATGGCGGCCAAAATTGGCGGTGGAAACCAGCGGCGGAAACCAGCGGTGGAAATCGCCGGTGGAAAAAGCAAGGACAGGGCTTTTTGAAAAACGCTTTTTCTCATAGCACACATTGTCCCCCCTCTACAAACAACAACGCCAAAATCCATGCATGTTCCGAGCCAACAAAGACCCAAGACTGTGTCTGACCATACTATAACCCTCTGCGTTATCTGGCCAAAGGTGCGTTCCAGGCACATAACGGTGTGGACGCGATCCTCGATCCACGTACCATCCACATGTATGAGGAAACCGGCTGTGCGTGGAGCGCAAGCGAGCCCTCCAATAGGCGCAGCGCACACCCGCGGCAAAATGCTACGAGACATGCCGCGCAGGACTTCATTTGATGGTGCGCACATGGGCACATTAGCGTCAAGTGTGGCTTTTGCTCGACTTTTTGCCGGGTTCCGCTCAACATGGCTCTGCATTACTATCATTGTAGTCATTCTTGGATGGTTCTTAGCATGATTTGTATGGTTCTTGACAGGATCTGAATGGTTCTTGACTCTGGCCACAGGTACTTGGTTCCAAGGAGTTTTGTTTTTCATAGCCATTTCGCCTGTTAGGGACGTTCACACCACATGAAAATCATATCTTTATACCCAATAAGATCAAACAAAAACACTGTAAAATGCCTACTAATACTAATACTAATACTAATTTACAATTGCCCAGCAAGATGAGGAAAAGGCTTACTCCAAAACACGTGGAGTCATTCCATGGCTTTTGTGGGTGTTTTTGCGAGCCTGCGATAGCTTCCACCATCATGTCAGATTAAGTAATATGAGGGAATCAGCAGTCGGGCTTTTTGCAGGTACATTGTTTTTCGAGGCATGCTTCATGTACCGTGCTGGCATATGGGCGAAGGCACATGGACGATGGCATATTGGCGCTGGCATACTTCCTTTTTCTCAAAATGACGGGCACTTGTTTCCCTCAGAAGCTAAAGGGTCTAAAGTCAGGCTGGGTTACTTCGTCTGCTTCCCAATTAATCTTTCAACACTTCTTTTATCGTTAAAGGGTAAGAAAAAAGCCTGGGTACGAGAATGAAGAAGCCTGCAGAAGTACACCAACAGAAGGGAGAAAGTCACGAAATGGGGAATGCATTCCGATATTTTTTATCATAATTTTTATCGGTTTGTTTTATCGATTTGTAACCCAATTCGGCGAGAAAGTCAAGGGAGCTCGACGCAGGTCGAGCGTCGATCCAATTGAAACGCGCTTTGGAATTCAGAAGCCCCCCAGTGCGCGTCCGGGTGCATTGAGGCATGCAAAGTGTTTGGAGAGATGTTAGTTCCACAGCCCTTTACAGTTGAAAAGCTTAAATTTGTGCCTCTGAATTTTCGGGAGGGGCTTTAGGGGGTGGAAGTTTAAGAAGCAAAATAGGCCTTATCTTCAAAAGCTCCTCGCAAAAACTTTGCCAAGAGCGCCGCGAAGCAAGGATATGCACACATGTGCAGGACTGAGTGCGTCATACATTTCTCACGTTGGGATATCTGGACGGCCAGCATGTATGAAAACGCATCCCCAAAAAAAAGAAAAAAAACCCCCGAAAAAGAGAAGACTGTCGGGGCACTCCGATAAATTTTGCCCAAGTCAGAACGTCTTCCATTTTTCGATCTGCTCATGGGCCACCTCCAGTCTGATAAAACAATCTGCTCAGCTAGAAGCTCATATTTTCAAGGTGACTTAACGCGGTTGCCATGATCATAGGACAAACATAGGAGGTGGCGTGATGCATTGCACCACATCACATAGGCGGTATGCAGGTGCCGTGAAGAAAAAGCAAAGCTCGGATTTAAAACACTTTGCGAATATTTGAGTGACGAAACCACCCGCAGGTTGTTTGCACGAACAACTCAAGATAGCTTAGGTTCCTAATGATACTTCTGACCGAGAAAAAAAAACTACTGGGCGATAACTTTAAAATGAATGAGTACCCAAGAAAAGCGGAGGTGCCAATTCCGGAAGCGGGGAGCGGTGTCTAGATTGGTATTCAAGTGCCGCCATCTTCAACCCCGACCACGATCTCCTCGCAAAGCGGTATGCCGGCTGGCCAATTACAGACGGCAAAAGTTACGACGAGCGCGGTGCAAAGCCTGCATACGCGCCTTCCTGAGCGCCCGCCCTCCTGCGCAGACGCCCAACTGCAACCACTCCGTGCGTGCACATCATGTGCCTCTTCCAACGTGCACTGCGCTACCTTACGTTACATGAGGCCCGTTTTTCCATTTTGTACCTTGTCTCTTCATCACAAACCACTTGTTGTTGTTCTTTTTTTTGTACCTCAAGACAAAGAAAACACCTCTGATACTCCAAAGCACCAGCCGCCTCCTGCTGCCGTCAAAAGTTTCCCCAGTCCCAATTCTCTGTGTGCCACGCAATCCCTCTTTCAAGGCTTGTCCGCGGCTATTTCCACAGTTTTTTATTGTTTGTTTTTTTTGTGCTCTGATTGTCGAGTGCTTTTTTTTGAACAAACCCACAACCAATACCTCTGTGTTTTACATTTCAGCACAAGCATTGAACCAGAGGCCTGAAGTTTAGAGTTTCTTTTAAGCTTCTTATTAGCGTTTGACGCCTTTTTTGTTTTGTTTTTGTTTTTGGCTCGACTCGCTTCTGCTGCCGACCGTAATTCCCCACAGCCTTTCTGGGAACCAAGTGGAATTCCTTCAACAAGGACAAGAATCGTGATAACCCCATATCGGATCTTAGCGACCAGTTACCCGCCAAACCTTTGTTGATTTTTGTTTGTTGATATTTTTGTTGAGTTTTTGAATTTTTGACTTTTGTTTTCATTCTTTGATTGTTTTTTGGTTTGCCTTTATCTTTCAAAATGTCCACCCAACAGTACTCTCAGTTCCCCAACTCCTATTACGGACTGGAGCACTACCCCTACCACCAGTACATGAGCGGTAGCCAACCACAGTCTGGTCAGGCGCAGCCCCAAACGCAAGCCCAAGGCCTGCAGCCTTTGACTCAGCAGCAGTTGCAGGCTCAATCGGCTCAGTACGCGCAGCAGCCTTATGGCCAATATTATATGGTCAATAACCAACAGGTGCAGCCAGGCCAGCAGCTAGGCCAACAGAGTGCTGCTGCCGCGGCAGCTGCGCAACAAGCGCAGTACTCTCAATACTCGCAACAACAACAGTCCCAGCAGCCTCAACAACCCCAAACTGGTGCGCAGTCCCAGCAACTGGCCGCAGACTATTCTGCCCACTACCCAGGCTACGGAGCAGCAGCATCTGGCGCTCTGGCCCCTTATGGACAATATGCCATGTACCAGCAAGGCGTCCAGGCTCCACAGGTGTCCGCCGGTACCGGGTCCGCTGCTGCTAGCTCGACGTTGCCTCTGGCAACTCTCTACGCTGCTCCCGCGCAGCTGGGCACGTCGCAAACCGCGGCCCCAGCATCTTCTCTGGGAACTGCTCCCACCAGCGCCGCGCCTGGATCTTCATCTGCATCCACCGGACAAGCGTCTTCTTCTACTGCAGCAGCTGCTGCCAGCTCCGCCAATGCGCCCTCAACATCTACCAAGGGTACGACGCAAAGTGATAGCTTGTCTTTGCCTGCCAACTCTACCGTGGGCCAGTACCAACCTCCTGGTATTCGTCCTCGTGTCACCACGACCATGTGGGAAGACGAGAAGACTTTGTGCTACCAGGTGGACGCCAACAACGTCAGTGTGGTGCGTCGTGCAGACAACAACATGATTAACGGAACTAAGCTCTTGAATGTGGCCCAGATGACGCGTGGCCGCCGTGATGGTATCTTGAAATCGGAAAAGATCCGTCATGTGGTCAAGATCGGCTCAATGCACTTGAAGGGTGTGTGGATTCCCTTTGACAGAGCGCTTGCCATGGCACAGCGTGAGAGAATCGTCGACTTGTTGTACCCTTTGTTCGTTCGTGACATCAAGAAGGTGATCCAAACCGGTGTTACTCCTTTGGCGCTGTCTTCTGCCACCGCCGCCAGCGCCGCTGCCACACCCGCCGCAAGCAAGGCTCCTGCTGCCTCTGCTACCGCCTACCCGGCTGCCACCGCGTCCACTGCTTCAAGCAACAACGCCAGTTACTACCAGCAATACCCATCACAATACCTTCAATCAGGCACTGGTGCCGTCAGTGGCATTGCCGACACCTCCAGCTCTAGTGCAGCTCCGCAGCAACAGCAACAAATCTCGGCTCAGCAACAACAGCAACAGCAGCAGCAGCAGCAGCAGCAGCAGCTCTATGGATATGGCCAGCAGCCATACTACAACCAGTACTACGCTTATAACCAAGCGGCCGCCGGTGGTGCTGGAAGTGGATCCACGGGTGCCAATTACTCGTCCTATGCCCAGCCAGTGTATTCCTCGTACGGAGGCTACCTGCAAGCACCACAAGGTGGAAGCCAGCCCCAAAAGCCTTATGACCAAAGCCAGCAGCCTCAGCAAGTCCAAGGCCATCCTCAGAAGGTGTCGCCTACCCTCAAAGAGAAGAAAGAGTCCGACAAAAAGTGAGTCTGATTGTATTACTAGTGTAATTGTATAGATTAATTTGTTTCATATAAAAAAAAATCACGCTCCTTTGAAAAATGGTCCATGTCCCGTTGACAGGTTTCTAATCTTGGCGCTTCTTTGTTCCTGGACGTGTACCATTATGGACCCCCGTCTAGGTTTAGGGCCCGTGTATTACCTACATGATACATGTGCATGCCTCGAAAGCCGTCTTGCATGGTGGCTGAGCAAAACCGTAGATCGGGTTAGGAAAACTTGTTCAAATTATATTTTCGTTGAATATAATGTGTAGTGAAGATTGTGTTGTTACCTTTTTTGAATATCCAAGTGTTTGATTTTGTTGGTCCTGCTTTTATAGTGAACGCCTTCTGGTTCTTAATATTTTGCAAAAAATGCGGTGGGCACCGGTAATCTTTCCGACATACGTCAATCAATCGGTACACCGTGTGCAAGACTCGGTTGGAATAAGTTATGAATTTTACCTTTTACAAACGGGAAAAGAAGAGACTAACTTCCAAAAACAAAAGATCAAAGAATCACCGGCACTAAGGTTGTAATCTTTTACAAAACGGACACTGGTGTTAGTTTTATACATCGCACACACCTTTTCGGACTGCAAAAGTGTCACCTTCATGTTAATTTGACCACTAGCTATAGATATTGCTGGATTTGAGTTTGAGAAGTAGTGTTTCGTGGGTTCACGGAGTTTCAAAGGTGTAGTAGAGATTTGAGGTACACATTTTGCACACCACAGAAGACCAGGGATGTGTCCGTTGATAAGAAAATGACTGGGATGAAAGCACCTATAACAATTTGAACCCCACACGGTTTCCTCACTACAACCACACTATTTTGCTCACGAAAGTGACCCAAAAATGGTTACAGTTGTCAGCTGACTTCTTAAACTTACACTTCAGCAACAGGAAGTGCTTAGAAATACTTAGGGGACCCGGGAAAGGGAGCGGGCCCATACGTACCCGCAAGGGTTTGGAATTTAATGATGTAGCGTCTTCATTTCGTGAATTATACAGGGAGGCACATTTACGCGTTCCACATGGCTTTCGCGGAAAAAATACATCAGGAAAACACAAGATTTTTGAAAAACACAAGAATACGGTATGGCACCATTAAATTTTTTGGGATTTTCTTGAATAAATGGATTTACCCCGAAAATTCATGCAATAATTTTTATCTTGGGGAAAAACCAAGGATCCTCGCTAAGGTGTGGTTACTCCCTGAGGTGTAAATGAAAAAACTTCTCACTGGATTCAAGCTCATTAGCGAGCGCATTTGGGTAGAGAATGCGGTAGAGCTGCACAGGAGATGTCTTCAGTATGTCACACAAATAATTGGCGTTTTCGCTTGCCCAGCAAACAAAACTTACCAGAAAAAAAGCAACAGGAGCATAATTCCACTGGTATACAGGAAGAATTCCTACAATTGAGAGCTTGGTCAGAGTTTGAGGATCTTTCCTGACCAAGTGTGGTCATCACGAACGAGCGTGGGTTGCACACACAGGGTGTGAACTTACTTCGGAAACAGAAACGGCCATCTTTCAAAATTTGAGAAAGAATGAAGACTTTTTGATCAAGGAGACCGTTTCTTTATACTATGATGTTCTGGCATCCTCAGGGAGGTTTCCCGATGAGCAGACCTGTTTGCATAGCAACATCATCAAGAAAAGGTACTTTTCGTTCGTTATATGGGGAGACGCTTCGGACCTTACAAAGATAAGTTTCTCATATTGAAACAGAAACACTCACACTCTTGCGAAAATTAGCCTTTCTAAGCTATATTTTTCCCAACCTGTCATACCCAGTTGGTCTTCTGGCTGCAAAATCTGCTGGCCTACCAGGAGTAGACCCGTCCATCAGTTACCCCATGGAAAAAGCACCCAGTGACACAAATCTTCCCGAGAACTACAGTGAAGCTAAATCATTTACGGAACTTCCCCGGATACTGGTGTTTGCTTTGATTAAAGAAAATTCGTCAAGGGTGGATATATTCACAGGCCCCACAAAACAACAAGGTGCACGGGTGTGGCCCGACACCATCAATAATGCAATGATGAAAAGGGAAGGTTTATCAATATGTGGCCCATCTCACAATCGCACCTATGACCCTTCGATTTGAATTTTAAGGATAATTAATATGATTCGGAGGCAGCCCACGGAAAGACCATGGTGTACAAGATCATGTAGACGAAAACTTTGGAATTATCATCGATGAAACCAACGGCCACCAGGCTCAGCCACTCACGTTATTCAAAGCAGGGTCAAAGACGTTCTGCTTGGTACTTCTAACTTGAAACGGTTGATAATTCTGTGATGAGTCTAAACAACATTCAAAGCACGTGATATCCATACTATATTGATAAGGGATTTGGATTTCTTTTCGATTCTGCTAAATGGAACATGGCATAATTCATGCTGCATTTCCGTGATTTGGACTCGAGGAGGTTGTTAAATAGGGAAATAAAGAGGGAAAGCTAGATGATATTCCGATGAAGCCATATTGCACAGAACCCCACACAGAGTAGAGGATATTTTGTGATAAGAGAAGACCAACAATAGGAAAACGAAAGACTACGTGTTTGCCCAAAAACAGACAATTAGTTAAACAAAACAAAACATCACACGGTAAATGGAGAGACCATACACTGATAGACCATACATGATATGAAAGTATACAATCCCGGTCATTGTGACCAACCAATACACCTTAAAGGACTATCTGCTTCTTTAACTATGAAAACACAGATTTGAAATCACTCAATCATCTTTTGAGCGTTCCGTAGGCTCCGTCAACGCGTCATATGCCTTTTGCACGCCTTCAATCTGTTTCTTCATCGCAGCAATTTCAACCTCGCGCTTCTTGATAGACTCTTTCAATGTAGAAATATCATTCGAGCCATCCTTGACTGCCTCCTTCTGCGCAGCACGGTACAGCGTCTCCTTGGCCACCAATTTGCCCATGATCAGAAGCACAGTGTGGATGGACAAGCCCAAGTACAACACCGCTCCACTCAAGTACAAATTCCGCTGGGCATAGAATTTGGAGGCAAGTTTTTCGGGCAGAAGACCGAGCCCCATGTCAAGGTTGGAGTTCTGGGTTCTGTGGTATTTTTGTAGCTTTTGGACACAGTCGGTGAACTGGAGAATCATTATACCCGACGCGAAGATCAGGCCTACTTTAAAGTTGGCGTTTTTGCGCAAACCTGCCCATCCATTGACGATTCTCAACCTGATAGGATATGGCAATGGCACAAGTAGGAATGCCACAATTACCATTTGTGCCACGAGTGCACCAAAAACCAAATTCATTTGAAGAGTCATTCTGGATATAGATGTGTTGAAGAGGAAATTCTAGACGTTGGGAACGAATATATAGATAGTTTATCGTGAATAGTTTCCGTTATTGAAGGGAAACATGTCGCAATTGCAAGAGTGCTGTACTGATTCAACGCGAGGTCGTGCACCGACCACACGAAGGCAAGTTTCCGGTGATTTTGTGTGCATCCATGCGTGGAGGGATGTACCTGAAACAAGGCGCCACTACTTGAAACTGCAGGTTTCCACACCGGTGTTCGCATGCTTCGCTCGATGCATATGTAATCGTTGCATCCTGCGGGGCGATGCATCGAGAGTAAACCTGCCGGGTGCTTTAAGTTATTTTTTTTTTTAAGTTACACATGATACATATGATACATTTCTCTTGTTTCTGATATAGATAAATAGAAGATTTCCACTCACAACCCAGTGACTTTTCTCGCATAAATGTAGGAAATGATACTGAAGAGCGATATGCAAACCAAGATCCCGTAGAACCAAACCAAACCCTCATGATCCTGTCCAGGCACAATACAGTTCATACCCCACAATCCTGTGACCACATTGATTGGCAAGACAATAGTACCAAGGATAGTAACTTTTCCCAAAATGTCGTTGGTGTCATTGTTGACCTTTGTCATGTCAATATTGAGTTGGGCCAAGTAGTTGGAATGACTCCGGGCCAAAAGCTTTTCGTAGTGATTCAACGACTGAACCATCGTGACAATATGATCCTGGATATCGCCGAGATACATGACAATCTCTTGTTTCAGCGCCAACCGATTGTTCCGTTGATCAAGTGGACCTTTTGGGCTTGAGATTGTCTCGTTCTCGCTGAAACGCTTACTGAACCCTTTAATCACATCTGCCTTAGTTCCCAAGAGTCTCATCACAGACATTACCCGCTTTCTACACTCTCCGATACGTCTCAACATGTCTCCCTTACGCTTCCAAGCAACTATCTTGGACAGCGTGGTTGTAGAACTTGACTGGTTAGATGTCCTGCTGCGACCAGACTTGACGGATCCAAGAGAGATATAGTCTCCGCCAGAGCCCCGTTTAGTTCTACTGCGAAGGAACTGGCGTGGCTGAGGTGCATCCACAATAGACTTGGATCTTTGTCTTCTGTAAAATACGTCATTGCCATTTCTTTTAGGGCGACGCTCCTCAATAATTTCGGGCTCCGACTCCAGTTCATCGTCATCCAGGTCACTGTCACCTTTATCGCCGGAATGCATATTCATGATTTCGTCTTCGATATTGTATACTTCCTGTTCAATACTGTCAATCATAGGAGCAAACGAATCAGTAATATCATCAATCAACGCATAGCATATCCAATCCGTGGAAACGGTTAAGTGATCCCTAAGCATACGTGCACGTCTCCGCACGTTAATAGGGTGTGGGGTAGGATTGAAGTGGAAAGTCAATACACCCGTCTCGAAGATAATCATGTACATGTTCAATGGACACAACTCGCCGCTTCTAATACGATTGTTCTTGGACACCGTTGAGTGGCTGACTGACATTTTGGATGAGGCTCTGCCAGTCCGCGAATCATCACCAAAGAGCTTTTTAACTTTCTTCAAAAGCCCATTCTTCTTTTGGGACGTGGAGTATCCATCCAGATCATACTCCATCAATTTCGAGAGTTTCTTTTCATGCTCCATTGCACGCTGCTTGCGGCGCTCGTACACAATATCGAACGATGTGAAACAGATAAAATAATATTGGCGGAATAGTTCGACCTTTTCACGTGTCTCACCAAGGAAAATATCCTCAGTGGTCAATGGGTGAAGTCCAAACGTCTTTGAGAGCACTTTCATCTCCTCCTCCAGAGGATCAGTCACATCAAGCCAAAAAGGGGCTACGTGCTTATCTGCAAGATTTGAATGCACTGAAGCTGCCGCGTGGGCATCTGAAAGCGAGACTGGTGCTGGCGAATCGAGTTTCTGGGATTGGGTGCGCGAGTGTGTGGTGAGAAGGCCACCACTAGTGGCGACAGGTGGTGCAGTCGATATTGAGGGGATAATGCCCGCAGTACTGTTGGCTCGGGTGGGTCCAGCATCGGAGACAGATCCTTTTGGAACCAAGGGACTACCATCGGGCGAGAACAAGTAGTGAAGTTTGTGGAGGATCTGCTCATTGGTCATGTTGGGTTTCTCATTGTCCGTAACGAGGCCCGAAAGAGTAGGAGAGTGGATGGTCCCGGCGATATCCTCTCGGAAGTAAGTGAAGCGGTACGTGGCCTCAACGTTACGGGTGTTTGAGTTGTTGGTGTTGTTGTTCAAAATGGTTGGAATCTTTTCGCGGGACTTTTCCCAAGGCTGGATTGCCTTTGGACGTATACGCAACGACAGACGGGACAGTTTCATCAGGGTGGTCTCGTCCACGTGTATAGAGTTAAGGAAGGGCGACTCCTCGGTGGTGGGCAGGACCTCATCACCAAAAGCACCAACTGAGCCAGCAAACATTGCCAAATCACTACCCAGAGGTCTTGCCGAGCGATGGCCAAGATCCGAGACTTTCCGTGCAACCGGGAATTGGAAGTTGACGCCGCTGGGCACATCGTCCATGGCCTCTTTCAAGTCTTCCTGCTCCTCCACGATAAATTCCTCGAGAATCAGGAGATCGGGCCATGCGGCGCTCTCGGTGGTACCGTTGTCACGAAGACCCTCATAGTAATCAGGGAAACACACGTCGTCTAAAGATGTCAGGTCGCTCAGATGGTCCAGCGAGGGGTTCAGCTCACCGAATTCAAGCAGCAGTTCGCGTGAGTTGTGACTATACAAGCTTACGTCATCGTGATCATCCGAGTGTCCCGCATACAGTTTGTCATACAGTTTCTGATCACGGGCATATTGATCCATGTCAAGAGCTACGCCGGATTTGCGATGCTTGTAAGCGGGGTCATTTTGTTCAAGCAAAGTCTGGAGATTCCGACCCGTTAAAGGCACCCTGGCGGTGATCCCGGCCTCACCATGATGATGGCGTCTATTTGAATCGCCGAAGTTTGCGTGTACGGATGAATCCACACCGACAAACTCGCCTGCGCTAGAAGCATTCAACGGATCGTCAGGATGAGAGAATGGGCTTTCTTGATGGGGCAGATGCGCCTGGTCGCGGTGGGACTCGGAGGCTGCATGGCCCGGACCACCTTTCTTGATTCCGCGTCTCTTGTTGCGGACCTTAGATTTCTTCACCATTCTGTGGTCGCGTGAAGATTGGTGGGCGTTGGCGGCTAGATGAAAAGGGCAGACGAAAGTGTGCCGTTATATTATGGTTTCCTTGAAAAAGCTCAGATAAACTAATCAACAGCGAAGGAATAAAATGGACAAGCCGAGTTCGGAATCACTTTCGTGAGAGTGAACACTATTCTGCTTTTGATTTTCGCTCGAGCGGGCGAACAATTTGAAACACACTATTAAGGTATGCTCATAAGCAATCAAGTTGTTGGGTGGACAAGATAGACGGCACTTTTTCTGTCTGTCTACAGGGCTGTGGTATCACGTGATTCATGGGAGCGTGAGCGGAATTCCGACCAACATTTTGTGTACCCAAGAAAAAGAGTTCAAGTCCCAAAAAAAGGTTGGGCCATAAAACCAACAGAGGAAGCGGCTGAAGAGCTTATCAGACACTTCTCGAGATTTTACCCGACGTTTCATCGTTGTGTCAGGTGTGTTTCATGTGGGACAATGCGTTTTAGGAAGTCAGGGGCGGTAAGCGAACAATGACACAACCGCGGACCTGTTTCAGTTCCGCAGAAGCTTCGATTGCTGCAGGGATTCAGCCGCTCATGTACTTCTCGCCTAGCACTAAACACGAAAGGGTCCGATTTACCATCCGACGAGGGGGTTTTAGTTTGTGTAAAGGGAAACAAAAACGAAAAAATTAGTATCAAGAAAAACTGTTGTCTGGATTTACATATAGCCATGTTATCTTGAAGTGGCATGTATGAGGGTTGAAGTTTTTTGCAGGCACCCTCACGAAGGTATGTGTGTGGCTGCAATTAGGTTTGTGGTAGTGTCAACATCGTGATAATATTAAAACCAAGGATTATCATGGCCTTTGAAAAAGTTTAATGGGGGTTCTTCTATTTTTGTTTCCTGTTCTATGCTTGAGATTTTCTGGAATACCTGGTGAAATTCCCTGTCTCTGAGATTAGACTGGGCAATTTTGCTCTTGTGGGATATGCAAAGCCGAGAAACCAAAGCGGTATAGGAAAATATGAAAAAAACAGATCCAATTGGTCTGCAAAATCTTCTGTTAGCTTTGTTGGAAGGGCACCTGAAGGTAACGGCTTAGATGGACCAGAAAAAGACGTTCGAATGCTGACAACCTGTCGAGCAGTGCATACCAAAAGGGAGATCTGATACTCACGCGCTTGCACAAGGTGAATTCCCAAATTCGGTTTGAAAAGAACCCTCTGCTACTTATTCTTCTTTCATGAATTCAGGGTGCAGGTATGAAAATACTCTACTAATGGACCTGGATCTGAGCAGTCTGGTAGTCCAAGCACAAACTGCGAATCTGGATGGATGCAAGGTGGTATTTCAATGTAGAGGGAACTAAATCTAGCTCTTGCGAGCATAAGCGCACCATAAGAACATTTCCAGGAGTTATTTTGGAATTTACTCAACTATATCCGCTTCAGACATGGAATGTGTATACAAGTGAAGTTAACCAGAAATTCAATATTCCTTACTTTGCAAATAATAGTGGTTGACCAGTATGGGTACTGGCCAACTAGGCTCACAGAGATAAGCCAGCGAATACAAAAGATGGATTGAATTTCGAAAGCGACTTGAAAAGGTATTGCGAGGAATCAATCTTTGGCATTAAAACCTTGTTTCGAAAACGTGTATTCCATAAAGGGGCTCAGGTCCTGAGGGCAGATATTTGGATCGCCAAGGCCTTTTTGGGGGCAAACACTTGCCTGTTAATTCGGTGGCTGTATGGTCATTCATATATCCTTATAAGAGGTGTTTGCGACCAGTGTTCACGACTTGAGTCCCAATTCCATAAAATTTAGAGGGAAAAGAGTGGACTTATAAATCCCCGAAATGGTTGACTGCAGAAGAATTCTGGTAACCTTTAAGGAACAGAGGTAAACAGTTCTGACGGTGTATCGTTATATTGAAATGACTGGCGTGATGAGCTGCAAAACATATTTATCCTTGCAAAAGCAAAAAACAAACTTGAAAGTTTAAGAAGAGTTAGCAGTTCTAAGGAAAACTGGAATGGAATCCAGTCCTTCTTTGGCCTTTTCTACGTGTACATCATCAACAGTGCTAGTCACAATGAAGCTTTTATGCTTACGAGCCAAGGTTCCGTTTGCAAGGTGGTTCCAGCTAATGATCAAATGGTGCTACACCATTGCATCTACAGCCAAATTGAGAGAATTTCAGTTTAACTTATCGAAAATTGCAACGCTCGAGAATTTACAAGTACGCTCTTGTTTCTTGTTTGAGGTGGGTCAGCAAGAACCATAAGTACAAACTATCAGCATGCCAGTTCTTTTCAATTAGTTCTTAGTTTCACTAATGAATCTAAATTCAGGGATGCTGCCGAAACACTCTTTGTTTTTGCTTTGTCTCATTCTCGTTGCCATTGCAGTCCAATCTCTGGGATGTCATATCCAGAAACCCTCAGATCAAAGAGGCAAACCATACGCTTTCAACCCTAAACTTCTTTGTTTTCTTTCTCTAATGGCTTTTTGTCCTCAGATGCAGAGACCGGCGCCTCAGACTTAGCCCCATCCGTTTGCTCGGCTTTGCGTTTCTTCCCATCCAATTCAGCCAAGGCATTGTCAATTTCGTCCTTTTGCTCCAATAATTTCTTCCATACCTCCTGTGTTAACGAGATACCCTTTTTACCGGGTTTTTTCTCCTTTGTGTCCTTGTCAATGTAGAATTCCCGGATATCCACCAAATTCACACCATTGAATCTACGCACAGTGACTTGCTTCTTCTTGTCTAGTTCAAAAACAGACTGAGTTTCCGTTTCCGTTTCTGTGGGTGCAGTTCGCTTGGTAGCTGCGGTTTTGTAAGCCATGACGTATGAAAATGATAAATGCTGGAAAAACACGTCATGAAACACGTCTAGGATTGCCTCGTTTGGTGGACATTGGTGGTGGCCACGGTCACGTGCGCGGTGCTATAGTATCAGGCAGTGTGGAAGTAAAGGTTTCAGTTCTGTATGAAACACACAATTTTGCTTCGATGATGTTTTTACATTTGAATTGAGCTTAATTTTGACAGAAATTCACGCAAGCGGGGACTTTCTCTTCTCTTTCAAGAGGCATTTTCAAAAACATCCACCTTCCATTAACTGCTCTGGTTTGAGAATTAACACGAATACCGGTAAATACACGGTACTTCCAGGAATTTCTATACTAACAATTTTAGTAAATCTAGTGGCTAAAGCTGTTTTTTTTTTTTTTGAAAAGGATGGTCGAAATGTTTCCACCTCAGTTTTACCCAATACGCAATCAGACAGCCTTGGAAAGGGAGTAGTTGAAAGAAACACAAACCCCCCGCGGTTGGGGTCTTGGCGTTTATTATAGGGCTTGATTGTGGAACAGGCTGACTTCAATTGCTATTCTCAGCAGGATCTCTGAAGAAAAAACAGGCTCGTGAAATTCCCATGGTCAGCAGTTTGAAAGAATATTCGTCTACAGCCAATATGGGCAATACAGAAGCTTATCTGGGTTGTACTTTGAGCTCACTCACTTACATTCCCAGTGCGATTAGCAGAGAGTAGCCACATAATTGATTAACTACGAGGCTCCACTGATTTTGGTGATGGTGAGTGTCAACCATTCAGAGTAAGGATAGTCGGAATGGTTAATATGCCTTGCGTATTTCAGTGAGGCGTAAAGTTGTCCATTCCCACGGGGTATTGCTGCCCGGTTGCGTAGTTTCCGTGTGGTGTGTCTATAAGAGATGATTACTAATATTTGGGTCACTAATGCGGTACGATACCAAAGACGCGTCACGTGAAGAGTTATTCGACTGATAAGAGGTTCCTAACATTACCGAGTATTCTTTGTTTAGTTTCTCAGTACTTGCTTGTTCTGCAAGGGCTTTTTGGTCATAGAATGTTGGCTTTAAACAAAGTCCCGAAGAACGTGGCACTGAAGGTGAAGTGGGGTTCTGGGGTGTCATTTTTTCCAAGTGTCGTGCAAGGGGATCTTCGAAATATACTTCACAGATCGAACGGGTACAAAATATGCACGACTATAAATAAGAGATTCACATCCATTCTCTTATATGTTGCACCAGGGGCCACCAAGAAGAATCGAAGTCCTCATGAAACAAAAGATCTGCAAATGAGTGATCTTAAACCTAATTGATTCAATAACGGCGGACTGAGGTCACGTTTTGACGCAGCACCAGGTATTAGAGTCTAGTGTAAAGCTCTTAGCTCTTGACTCCATGGTTGCTTCAACATTGACCTTTATTTTTAAATGGCCAAATGTGAGTTCGAACTACCTCTTCATATTACTAGTGGTGGCATCCGGAATACTTCATGGTAGCACTTTCGCAATTGGGATGATTACAGTATCACTCAACTATTTTCGAATCGTGCATAAACGCATTAGTAACACTGTTCAGGCCAAGATCGCTGTTGCAACTGACTTAATCTACGGCCCCAGATTCGCGACGAAATCGGAAGGAAATAAGGAGAAACATCCAACCGAAAAAAATGCAAGTTATTGATATGCAGCCATCTGGGGGGCGGGCTTTCTTTGGTTTTTTATACTGGCTTCATTTGTTTCTACGAAGGCCAAGACATACTATTCAACACCTTTCTTCACTACGCCTCGACGTGCGTCAAATCTCCAGTACCCTCAAGGAGGTAGCAATTCCTTTATGTTAACGCGAGCCAAGTCCAAAGCACCATTTCAAAACCTGAATCAACCGCAGATTTCCATCAAAATCATGTTTATTTCAACAAAGGAATATTCATTATACAAGCACCTCCAGCGTCATGACCAAAAGACAAACTGTCGGCCCCAAAAGGCCGCAAAACACTCAGAAATGCTCAATTCCACTAGGCCATGTCTCATTCAAATGATCTGGCCCCAATTCCTCTTGTACCTTCTCGTACAACTGCCTTTCTCTGGAATTGTCGTTGGCCTGAACATGAACATAACCTTCAATAGCAGAGGTCAATTCTTCCACACTGGAAACGCCCAAAACAACAGAGAAATCTCTATTCCACACTAAGTGGTTGTCTGCGTCAGTTTCCGAGCCAAACAAAGTCTTTTCAATGGCGTATTTCGTGGCCAAATCCGCGAGCTCCACGTTATCCTCCTTCAAAAGTTTGTGGGCAACCTTATCGCAGGCATCCTTGAGGTCTTGGGATGCGGGATGGAAGTCATGGGTCTTTCCGGAGCGAAGGAGCGACATGCTGATAATGGACCCGTTCAAAACCTTGGTGACTCCTGCTTCCTTCAAAAAACGGTCCTGCAACTGGAACAATTTCGTGTTTTGAAGACAACCGTGGGCGTAGGACAAGATGGCATCAAGAGGCCCGATCTCAGAAGCGTATTTGTCCTTACTTGCAATTGCCACTTTCAACAAGTACTCTACTGGGTAACCAGTCACACCGATATTCTTGATCAAGCCCTCTTTTTTCAAAGCAACGAGCTCCTTCAAAGCTTCGTAAGTATCGTCTTCAGATACAAACTCGATGTCGTGCATGTACACCAAGTCCAAGTATTGTGTTTTCAATCTATCCAAAGACCTATACACGGATTTCCTTACCAGTTCCCTGGAATAATCAAACTCGTCGGAAGCAATGCGGCCTGCTTTCGTACAAAGGAAATACTTCTCTCTTGGCCAGTTGCTACTGATTTTGGCCAATGCATTACCAATTAATACCTCCGATTGGCCATAATACGGAGACGTATCAAGAGCCACCAAGCCTTTTTCAAACGCCTCTTTAAGAATCTCGGTTATGGGCAAACTCTGGGGATCCTCGGAATACTGCGTGTTGAAAACAGCACCCCCAATGATGAGCGGGGGAAGGTCTGTCAAAGCATATGGTGGCAGGTTTTTTTGGGTGAAATCTTTGATGGGCATGTCGGTTGTGATGATGATTGTAGTGTTAAGTGATGGATGTCGAATTTGAAAGTCTTGTGTTTTCAAGGTTATACGGATCTCATGCGCAAGGTGCATTAGACTGCGGCATGGTGCCAAGCCTCGCCACCCAACGAAATTACAGTCAAACTCCCGCAAATGGACCCGAATTATTGCACGAGATTTTTTCGTTTGACGGGATGTTCGGGAAGCTCAAGCATAATTTCGTGTATATTAAACATATATCCTGTATGCGTTACGATATATCCTGTATGTGTTACGATATATCCTGTCTATTATATCTATCTACTGTATTATGTAGACCGACTGGGCCACCGGATAAACCCGTTTCAAGAAATTGCAAGCATTTTCAATAACCGCGTCATAATCCAAGAAACAAGTCTTAACTAATTAGCACTTCGTTCCTCGTACTAATGAGCTGAAGCTAATTAATCCGCTCGAGCTATAGTAATGTGCGAAATCAATCATCACATTCTCACCAAATTTCGGTCGAAAACTCCTTCATTGAAAGAAATTTCCGCATAATAACAATCTTCATCAGAAGCCCTCGTCATTCATGAAGACTGCGAAGGCTATTTTCTTATTTGTTTGGCGAGACCGTGGCATTCGAAGCTGTGATGTGATGTCTTTTGGAACGACATTGATAGCTGGCAAATTGGAACGTCGGACGATCCACCTGAATATCCGCCCGAACATCCTTCACAAATTCAAAATTCATTCCCCTTTGTCATTTAAAGCATTCTAAAACGCCAAAAGAACCTCTCAAACACGAAGAAATGACTCTTTGGTGTTCGAAATAAGCGAAAATCATTCATATATCGGAGGTTCGAGGGCGTACACATGACTGCCGCGTATGCAGGTATGTCGCGTATGCAGGTGTGTCGCGTATGCAGGTGTGTAGCGTATGCAGGTGTGTCGCGTATGCAGGTGTTCGAATAAGGTAGGCTTCAGAACATCGTGAGGAGTTCACATGTGGGAGGAGCCACGGACTAAGCCATAAGGTTTAAACTCGGTACAGAATTATGCAGACATGCTTGGTTTTTGCTGACGTTCTTTTTGGAGGGTACTTGTGAAATTTTCCACGAATCTTGGGAGAGTTCTTTAGTTGCAGTAGTGTAGAGTGAAGCGGGAAATGTTCTCAGGAAGGTAAAATTTTCCGCCCGCGAAAGGTTCGGGAACGCTGGCACAGCCTCAGTCTGGAGTCGGTATAACGATAAGAATACTGCAAGGTTGGCGCAGGTGTACGGGTTTTGACCCTTCGAATGCCCCCAACTTCGCTTAAACCAGTTTTTTACCTTCGAATAAGAATATTTCTTATCTGGTACAGACAAGCGTGCCTATATTTCACGTGAAGACTTTGGTAATTGCTTGATGGGACGGACTTTCCCGTTGGTTTTTTCAAAGTTTTTTTGCTGAACATATTGTAGATGCTCAACAACAGGTTGGACAGGTTCTTGCTGGTACAGGAAGATGATACTGATACCCAATCAATGAACGTCTGCCTTGTTTGGTAAGCATTCCCCATCCACTGCCTCTATTTTCGCATCAACATCACTGGTATACTCATCTTAAATTGGATGTGGCAGGGTTCGTTTAAAAAACTGCACCTGAACTGTGGGGTGATCCAAAAAAGCCCTCTGTTTATGTAATCGCTTTCGACTTGATGGTTCTGGATATCATTTCGCCGTGTTCTGCATAATGTCAATTTCTTATCTTTTTAAATTCTGAAGCAGCATGTGTTTCATATTATTGATGAATGCTCCTTCGAATTCCGTACTGAGCCAACTCCTCGGCTTCTTTTTGGGGGACACGCGTGGCGTTGCATTACAGGGCGATAGTGCAAGTTCCACCCACACGTTCCTGTGGTCTAGCTTGCATCAACATGGGTGATGGGACTTTCTTCTATTGAAATAGCATCAGGAGTCAACGAAATACCCAGCTGCGATTATTATCACCATATCTCGTTGTTATTATCGGCCACTTCCATGGAGATCCACAAGCCCTTCGTTCAACACCAGAATCGTCGCTTATACAGTCTTCAGCATCATCATTGGTCACAAAAGCGGATCCTGGTTCTGGTAGTGACATCCCACTTCGAAATCTTCTTGTGCTCTCCCGCGATTGGCTCACACTTGGACGCGAGTGACACGATGCCTCAAGGTTGCGTAAAGATTACCCTGGAAAGAAAGATAATTGTTCAACGGCCGAATCTGGCCCTCAACTGTACTGTTAAAGCCGAGATTGTGTTCTTGCACTTTTCTTTTGGTGCGTAAGTCAAGGAATATTCTTGCGGCTTATAAGTTAAAACTATTCCCAAATAGCTGAGTTCAGGTAGATAACAAACCTGGAAAATGCAAGACAAATCATAGGCGTCCTCCTTTATTTTGACCTTTGGCTCTCGTGCATTGAAACAAACATATATTTGTCTTCATCTCCTTTCGTCTCCATACAAGAAATACCAAAGGGTTTGCTCTTGCAAGACATATGTCCGGATACAGGGCCAACCACGCCATCATTCGAGGTATGATCATCTTGGTTGTTTTGGAGATAATTCCAGGTTTCTTCTTTAATGCCAACATTTTCGGATGAGTCCATTTTATCCTAGATGCCTCCCTTGGAGTATTATTCACTTTGACGACCTTCAGTCATTTCTTCTCCAGTATGGCACTTAGCGCTGTTCTCTTCTCTAACTTGAAACAGGTCTTTGGGTTGTTCTTTTTTCTGAATACCCGTGCCACTATCCTAAATGTGATTAATAATGGACAATTATTCTTTTTAATTCCATATTATCTTCACCCTTTTCTTCGCCAAGAGAAATACCCTTGTTCTCTTTTGTACCCAAGATTTTACCAGAGCTCCAGCCCCTACATCATTTTTGCTCTGAAGATTAGACCCATCATCCTCATTAACCTAGATATTTTCGGTGTCTTCTCCTTGCAATTCATATGGACATTTTCGGCCGTTTCTTGGACTTGGATATTATCAAGGCTGTCTAATTGTAGAATAAGGGCCATTCTTCTTCATCCTTCTCTCCGTTAACAATTGTCAGCGGTTTCTTTTTGAGTAAGATGTTTACCGCCGGCAGCTTCACCAAGTTAAGTGGTAACATTCTCTTCAATTTATTTCACCACAGTCACTGCTTGTGAAGATTTTGCGGCTCCTCCATCTATCTTAAATAACTTGTTCATCGGGTTCTGATTTGATAACTTTTTTGCCAAGTCTGTGATGTTATGCACCCGGGCCCCAAAATCTATCACAGGAACATATATTAGATTCCAGTTGCATATTCAATGTATTCAATGATGATATAAAAAGCTCTTTCCCTAGTGGGAAGGCGTCTATTTATATTTTCCCGGAACAAACCTTCGAAGAAGGCGACTGGGCTACTGTAAGAGACTAGATAGTAGACGAACCTGACACATTGACGAGTGAGGCATTATTGCCTAAAGCGGAAGGAGTCAAATTGGTACTCTCCTACGTCAGGGAATGTGCATCCTGCAAGGTTGAGGAATAATAACCTAAAATGGATCGGTGGAGTCCCGAAGTAGGTCAGAGTACCACAACATCGACCAGATTAGGTGTGATACGGCAAGACTCGAGAGGCATAGAGCCGAGGAGCAATGTCCTAAAGCCGAGGAACAATGTCCGAGGATCAATGTCACAAGCCGAGGATCAATGTCACAAGCCGAGGAGCAATGTCCTAAAGCCGAGGAACAATGTCCGAGGATCAATGTCACAAGCCGAGGAGCAATGTCCGAAGGAGATGAGCAAGCTCCAGAAGAAGGCTAGAGTAGCCCACGTGGGAACATGGGACGGTTCAGGTTCAAGGCGTGCGACCAAGTACGGCAATATGCCATGTACTGATTAGAGGTGCATTACAACATAACCAACATCTTAGTCCCTTTTCATGAGCAGTTTCTGAGTAAAATGACCTGAATAATTTCCTTCGCTTTCGCAAAAGTGGCTACTTTCTGTCATTTTCTTAGCAGAAGCTTTTCTTCCCCTTGAACATAGCCGTTGATTAATTCCATCTTGACGGACATCATCAGGGTTCATAGTGCAGGGCGCATGGAAAATACACTTACTCTGGGGTGCGTTCAATATATAGCCTTTTTCAAGACCCGGTAAGCAGTATCTACATCCCATGAATTTTTGTGAACAAAGAATCTAAGTAGTGGAAAAGAATTACCATGAAGGCATTGGAAGGGGAAACTTTAGAAGGTAAGTTATCCGGGTACGACCTCCATGTTAGATTCAAGCCGTCTGGCTGGGTAAAAGGTATTGTGTATTTCAGTGATGAAGGTTCAAGGTAGCGATCTCCAGAGTATATCGCTGCCTGTTTATATAGATTCCATATGGTGTGTCTATAAGAGACAATTGCTAATAGAGGGAAGACCAATGCGGGACAAGACCATAGACGAGTCTCGTGAAGAGTTAGTCGAATGATATGAGGTCCCTAACAATTTGGGCTTATGTGCAATTTTGAAATATAGTGCCGTGGTGGTGCGAATGGTCACCAAGAAGGCAAAAATTAGAACCCACAAACAAAGAGCCCACCAAAAAATACGTACACCGTATTAATTTCATTACTACTTGACCTCCTTTTCTTTTCTTTTCTGTTCTTTTTCTTTTTCGCTCTTTTTTTACTTCTGGGTTGTCTTACCTGTGACAATGTCGTGTATACCGAATGCGGAAACGAGTCTTCGTGTAACAGTAAATGGATGTTCTACAAAATAGCGCTCAACAAGTCCCGAGTCCCCACAACTGGCATTGAAATCTAACATGAAAACCTCTTATTCCCTACTTGGAAGTTATGAAAAATTCAATGACAAACATCAAGTAACTGTATACTATAAGTTGCTTGCTACAGTTTTTGCGCCACTGGCGAAGGGTTGTGAGTCTTCGTTGCCGTTGCTAAACAGAGTAGTTGAATGATTAGGAGACTCGGCAATGGAGGGGCGGGTGCTTTACGTAAATAGGTACCCATGAAAGATTAAATATTATACCAGTTGCTTTGTTTCTTACATTTTTGTTTAACTGTATTTTTTACTACTATATTATTATATTATACTAGCTAGTTCTGTTCTGTTCTATTATACTAACTGTTCTATTATACTAACTGTTCTATTATACTAACTGTTCTATTATACTAACTGTTCTATTATACTAACTGTTCTATTAAACGACCTGTGACTACTATATTAATATATTACATTTTGCCCGATCACGGTAACTACGAACACTTCGAAAAGACACTGAGATGCAATTGCTCAATTTCACCAGTTGCTCTTTTCAGAACCACTCTTGCATTCTCCGTGAATTTTTCACGTTCCCGACCACTCATCGCCGAGGTATCATTCTTTGGGAAATTAATATCCAATTTCTCGAGTTGTATAGTGTACTTCAAAAAGTAAATCACGGCCTACTTGAATGACTCGGCTGAAACCTTTAGGTGCCCCATCAAATTGATGTAAGTGTTTTGTCGATGTAAGTGCGTCTTCTTGTTTTAACCGGGATTCACATAATACTTCACAGAAAATCGGGGCATTGCGTTATTCAGAACCAAAAGGCTGGGTAAAATGACTATGATCTTACGTGATACTTGGACTTTGGGGAATCATGTTGGTTTATTGCACCACTTTGCCAAATGCACGAATGTTTTTGAGTCGGTCATGTTCAGCCCCTGCTCCGATACTGAACCTGTTAA
Source organism: Metschnikowia vanudenii (assembly GCA_030583145.1). NCBI lineage: Eukaryota > Fungi > Ascomycota > Pichiomycetes > Serinales > Metschnikowiaceae > Metschnikowia > Metschnikowia vanudenii. The sequence goes on along the minus strand of JAJMHT010000034.1, from coordinate 52,625 downwards.
TTCTTTAATATTGACCACTTCTCACACTGATACCACTAGTGGCGTGCAGCCACATGTTTCCGTTAGATTACATTTCACGTGCATATATTAATTAGTCTAGATTTCCCGATTCAGTTTGCGGCTTCATTTAGCTCGCTATTAAAACACCCGATCGCCCTCGACGATATAGTTGTATGGCACCAAGCCTACAGAACCACGGGCTTCGCCACAGTTCTCTCCCAACTCGCACACATACCAGTTGTCCTCCTGCTTGTGGATCACATACATGTACCAGCCCTTTCTAAACGACACTTCGCCTTGCTCCTGTGCCGTGTAGCTGTACCTGGCCACGGCCTTGGTTTCATACTTGTTCCGCGTCACGGGCGTCACGTTATCCACAAGAGACAGCAAGTTGACGTATGATTTGGTGGGCGTCTGCAGAAACGAGCGCCTCTTGATATCTTTGGACAGCGGGTAAGTCTGATGGTGGGCCAGGCCCGGAGACTGAAACTGGGCCTGGGTTTGAAACTGAGACTGAGGGGGTGCCTTCGTTTTCACCACTGTACCCAACAGCTCATCAGCAACGTGACCCATCGACGGCAAATTTGCTGCAGATTTCAGCTGCACCTGAAACCGGTCAGGGCTGCGGAAGGAGATCGAGTCGTACCGCGTGGCAGTCTCGGCAGAGTCATCAATGAAGTCCAGGGTAGGAGCCGTGTCGGCGAGCACAGCCAGCTTCAGTGCCGGTGCCTGTGCCAGCGCCTCCTTCTCTAGCCGCACGGAACGGCGGAACTTGTTCATGTCACCATCGCCACCGGCATTGAGGTCCTCCAAAGCCTTTGCAATGAAATCGATAGAGAAGTCCTTGGCAATGGGGACGCTCTTGCGCCGCTCCTCCTTGGTTTTATCTGGATAGTTGGGGTATAGTTCCGAGAGGTCTTGCAGGCGGCGGTTAATCTCGCTCTGGACCTTGTGCGCGTGGCGCTTACGGGGAGAAGACCAGCTTCGCCCGGTATTGCCTGAGTAGTTGGTGGGGGCCGAGTAGTTGGACAGCCCGTTGGAGTTGTGCAAGTGGCGCGGCCGGTCGAATAGCTCGTGGCGGTCCTCGGCGCCTGAGGTGTAGTTGCTATTATGCGAGGGTTTTTTCTGGAGGTCTATGTTATTCTGGGGCAGGATTTCAGGCAGAAGTTCCGGCAGGAATTCCGGCAGAATTTGGGGTAGAAACTGCGGCAGGAGCTGTGGAGATGGTGCGGTCTTGGCAGGAACATCAGTGTCAAATCCATGGTCAGCTGCAACATGCCCAGCACCAGCTTGAAGGGGTACCTTGATTGGGGGGAGCGACTTATTGGCTGGAGGCTGGAGGGTTTTGTATTGCATGTGGAGATCCCTCGTGGTATAATTAGATGGGTTTTGGGGGTCTCCGGTGGTAAAGTCTGTGGGAATGTGAGTGTCGGTTCCATGGCCGAGGGGCACCGTTGGGTTGGTCGCAATTGGAGGGTTACCGCCCATTTGGGGCACACTTTCTTGCGATGGACTGCCCCGTACCGGCGAGTTGTACTTGCTCACAACACTAGAATGCGTGGAGTAGGTGCGCGATACTATATGAGAGTAGTCTGGGTCCTTGAACTCGGCATTGATGAATTTGGGCGTCTCGTCGTCACCAAACCCATTAAGGTAGTCCACGCAGTCAGGCGGAACGGGGATCTGGTTGCCAGTGCCGTAAGCGGCAACAAAGTCATGAACGTCTCGAGATGCACCCACCTTGGCAAAAGCCGACCGTGCTAAGTCAACTGCCAGGTCCCATTCCACACATAAGGATGCTACGTGGTTGCAGAATGCAAAGCAATTGAGTTTACACACCTGCACTCTTTCAATTTCAAGCTGGTATATGCTCAGAAGCAGAATTGACCAGTCGCGGACCCAGATTTCGTGGATTTCTCCGTACTTGTGCACGGCCTGGTGGTAATTGGCTTCGAGTGCCTTCAATTGCAGCTGGACCTTCTGGAGTTTGGCGGTGTTTTTCTCGAGTTCCTTCCCCCAGGTGGTTTGACAGAGAAGCGTGAGGGTTTTTTGCTGCCCACAAGCTACCCGGAACTTCTCCTTGGTTGTGTCGAGATAAAGAGCGTAGTCGTGTTTCTTCAGAAGCACTTTCTGCATGTGAGCTTCGATCTTGGACGTGCTCTTGTGGTAATTTTGGTAGAAGACAAGAAGCTTCTCGTAGTTCTGCACCAGCACTGTCCGAGTGTAGGCTTGGTCCTGAGCAATCATATTTGCCGACTCATTCTGGAGCTTGTCTAGGGCGATTTTGAGAGTGCCTATTTCGCCTGACCCTAAGGTTATGGACGTGGCAAGCTTGGTAAGACGCTTGTTGTATTCTCTCTCAATGGAGATTTTCTCCTTGTAGAAGTCAAGGAGCTCATGGAGCGTACCGAGCGAAGCCTGGATTCGCATCTGGATGGCAGAAAAACCATCGTCCTTCTGTCCCCAGAACAGATTGACAAAGGCTTTCTCGGGTGCCGTCATTGGGAATGTAGCAGGTATTATTGACGAGACAGGGTAAAGGGGGGTGGGGGTATAAGGCAGGGGCAAATGGCAGGGGTATAGGGCAGGGAAAAAACAGGGGGATGCTATGACAGCAAGCTTCTTTCGGGTAAACGAGGGAGTCTCAAAAATAAACCTTGCCTAAGATGGAGCGGTATGTTCCTTGCCTTTGGTATGATTCTGTGCACTCGCATATTTTCGTCTCTTGCTTTCTTTTCTCTGCTAGTTTTTCTTGCTTGTTTACATCCTTCCTATTATGTACGGAGATGCGACCTTGTGCGCGGCATGTGCATGCGGTGTGCGTGCGGCTTGGATGAGACTGCGTGAGACGTGGCTGCCACTGCATAGGGTGAGGATGCGACGTGGATATGGATTGTACGGGTTGTAATCTGCGGCAAACTTGATGATGGCCCTTTGGCCGATCATCGTAGCGAAAAGCGCACCACGTGACCGCCGCAGAATGTTTCTCCATGAGACACCAGAGAGACCAGATTCCCGAAAGATCAAGTCACCACCCACTATCTTTAATTGTAGGGAAATGAGTACCACACCGTTCTGAAACAGTTTTGAATGGGGAAATACTTGCAAACGAAAACTTCCACGTCGACACCTGTACACAAGTGCATGTTCCACTTTCATTGCTAGCGTCAGTTGATGCACATCCGCAGTGCTTTGCGGTGCGATGTTTTTTCCCATTGCGAGAAAGCATGTGCACCTAGTGACGATCTTCGGGTATGGTTGCCATTTCCATTGCGTAATCACGGAATAGAAACCCAAACATTCCGTTGAGTGAGTAACAAAGAAGTAATTGAGGGGATGTAAAAGAAGGTTTTTAACCCTTCGCGCAAACAATGCGCCCCATGCATTTAGCTGAATCTGGTGAAACCATCTTTACAATCTCACCTCGTGTACTCACCACGTACATCTACTCATCTTGGGTGTGGGTATGTGGGTGTGTGGGTGTGTGGGAGTGTATAAGATGAGTGGGTATGTGGGTGTGAGACGTGCCACTGCGGTATCGCCATATACACGCCTCGCTCGCAAAAGCTCCGTATCATCGGCCCCATCCGGATTCGTATCTTTTGACACACCAAAATGTCTCGGGCAAGTCGCCGTTGCAGCAGATTTGTGTTTGCACATGTAGCAGAGGTGTATTATTAGGGGACGTCTCTTAGACATTTCCTGTACTGGTTAAATTTTGATGACGTTTGTTTTTTAAAAAAATGGCTATCAAATGAGTCTAAAGAATGTATCCACCTGTAGAATTGATGTTTACTGAAGCGAGTTTTCATCTTCAAAATTGTTGGTGATCTGTTTCATGCCGCACATTCTGGCCATTTTTGGAAATGTAAAACACCAATAACAATTATACCACGTTGGTTAAACCGCTTAAAAGTCACAATATATAATATATAATAACATAGCACATTCAAAAAGGTTAGGCAAAAATATTTGCACAGTCTTTCCACATGGCCCGTCGAAGTCGTGCACCACCAAACATAGTACCACCCAATTTATCACCACCCAACGTAGCAACACCCAACTTAGCAACACCCAACGTAGCAACACCCAACGTAGCAATACCCAACGTAGCAACAGCTCAAAGCTAAGAACCAGAATTTTGCAAAGCGGTGGCCCGTGAAGTTTGCCGCAATTATAGTGATATTTCTTTTCTCTTTAAAAATTTTTCTTTTTTGACTAAAACATAGATCTTTCATCATCTTGCCAACATACGAATCAAGTGTAAGCTTAATGATGGTGAGGAAAAAATTCAGAAAAAAAGGGGGGTTTATTTGAAACGATGATATAAACTCCTAAATTTCGGGGTCGAGCATGTCCCGCTTTAGAGAGCCTCCCCGCAATTAAATGTAATTTAGTACATGGTGTGGAACTGTAACTATAAATCTCCGCTTCGCAACCCCCGGTTTTATTAAATATACAAAAAATCCTGCTTTCCATCTAGCTCACAACAAAGCACACTTGATCACGCATACTTTTGCAGAACCTTGAGTCATACTGGTAGTAGCAGCCACTACACCATCTGAACAGAATCTCTGTCGGTTTACACGTATTGCAAAAGAAGCCAAGAAGATATTTATCTTGTCTCTAATTCCCTTCACCTCAAGAATAACCAAATCTCCTTATCTTTGAGTGTTATCACCCATGAAAATACCGCCAGTAATGCACAGGCTATGGTTTAAGCTCTACATCCCATTTGATTAAGCAAAGCCATGCTTTCAGCGGGGGTCAACGTAATTTCTCATAGCATGTTTCTTTATAAGTGTCGGGTGCTTTACAAGTGTCTGTTCTTTACAAGTATCTGTTCTTTACAAGCGTCGGATTCTTTAAAAGCGTCGGATTCTTTACAAGCATCGGATTCTCTAAAAGCATCGGGTTCTTTACAAGCATCGGATTCTCTAAAAGCATCGGGTTCTCTAAAAGCATCGGGTCCTTATTGAGGCCATGCATGCATCTGTTTGGTTGGAATTTCCCCATACCACTATCGAATTTAGGCTTTAATAAATAGTAACACCTACTCTAAATTGTTCGCGGAATGTCGCGGTCTCTTGTTTTCACTGGTGGCAGCGTCGCAAAAATTGCCAATTGTGGCTCGCGCACGTGACTCGGTATCATCAGTAAACGTAGTGTAATTTCGGCCAAACGGTACAAGAACCCGAAGCATCAAAATATCGCCCATATCTCTGTTTAGCGCGTTTTCTCGGGGTTTATTTTCCAAATCTTCAACCCACCTTCAGCGATATCGCACAAACGCTTGATTTTCTTGGCAAGTCGGCAAAATTGGCCCCTCTCAAAAACACATATGGCCAAAGCTTTCTTGGAGTCCCGGCCCTACAAGGTCGGCAAAAAAACATTCAACTTTCTTCTAGCACAGTGGTTTTTTATTCTTCTAGCGGTATTCATCGTGCTTGCATGGCGCTGGCCCAGTTTTGCTAAGCAGGGCGGCACCGTCAAGGCGGAATACTCCATTGAATATGGAGCCGTGGCGGTGATTTTTCTCATCTCCGGACTCTCGATCAAAAGTAAGGACCTTGCGGCCAACTTGACCCATTGGCGAGCCCATTTCACTGTATTGACGTCGTCGTTTTTGATCACCTCCTCGATCATATTTGGCATTGTGTGCGGAATCAAGGCGTCGCATGATGGAGCCATTGATAACTGGCTTTTGGTGGGTCTCATTGTCACCCATTCTTGTCCCACCACGGTGTCGTCCAACGTGGTGATGACCAAAGCCGCCGACGGAAACGACATTTTGACCGTATGTGAGGTTGTCATTGGCAACTTGCTTGGTGCATTTATCACGCCTGCACTCGTGCAGATGTATTTGACGGGAACGTGGGATTTCGGTAACCCAACGCACCAGGCCGGCGTGAGTGTGCAGCAGCTTTATGGCAACGTCATGAAGCAGATCGGTCTCTCGGTGTTTGTGCCGCTTTTCGTAGGCCAGGTGGTGCAAAATATCGTGCCTAAACAGACAAAATGGTGCTTGACCACATTCAAGTTAAACAAGGTGGGCTCGTTCATGTTGCTTTTGATCATGTACCAGTCATTCCTGACGGCGTTTGCTCAACACGCGTTCACCTCCGTGAGTCACGCTTCCATCATCTTTTTGGTGTTTTTCAACATTGGAATCTACCTCTTCTTCACTGTTATCGTGTACTTTTACCTGCGTCCGTTTTTCATCTTGACTTTGTTCCCTACCGAGCCCACTGCCGACTCCAGTACCGCGTACAGATGGGGTTATAAAATATTCCGTCCTTTCTACTACAACAGGCGCGATACTGTGTCGATGATGTTGTGTGGCCCGGCCAAAACTGCTGCCTTGGGTGTTTCGCTTGTCTCTTCGGAATATGGCGCGCATAATGAAAAGTTGGGTATCTTATTGGTGCCGTTGGTGTTGTACCAGGCCGAGCAGGTGTTTACTGCGCAAATCCTCGTGAAATTCATGAAGAAATGGGTGCACGCCGAGGATGCTCGTCCGAGTGACGAAGAGTCCGATCCTTTGGAGCACCAAACATCGCATAAGGTTCTGGATCGTGATACTACCACCGACAGTGCCGACGGAAACAAGGTATAATGTGGTTTTGGGGTGCACTACATCCTGGGAAAGTACCCACGTAGTCTATAAAGGTGGTACTTTTGGGTAAGGGGGCAGAACTGTTGTAATTCTCATGACAAGGCTGTATAATAGAGTATGATAATAATGGAAACTTTGGCGTTTCTTGATGGATGTTTATAGACACTTTAATTGACATTGTTATATGTTTCACGCCGGGGTCACGAAGGTGTGGACGTTTACTGCCCTGCCCCCAACAGTTGGGTTATAATCCTCCGGTTATTTTGTTGTTTTTTTTTTTTCAAAAGCAATACTGTGCATATAACAACGAGTTCTTCTGTACTGGGCAGAGACACAAGAATCTTGTTGTGCCGTAAAACATCTATACACGTGATCTTCATCTAAGAAAAATCACAATACTCATACCCAGCTTGAACGTTTCAAACGTATATGTACAGTGTGTCCCGAGAATTGTAAAAACAGTGGGGTTGTAATTTTTGCTTGTTTAAGATGTTTAGACACTTGTGGAACAGTCTTGTAGAGATTCTCAATCCAAGGCTTCATATTTATTCTCTAGGTATTCAAAGAATTTTAGATAAACATTTTATGAAATTTGTTGCTAGGGAACTTCTTCTACTGGTCGAGGATGCTGATCAATGCGTTCTTGGAGAATGTCGTGATTTTCACGCTGGTTATGTTTCTTGAACTCATCAGGAAAGGTGATTACTGTGGCCAAGTCAAATCTCATATTTTAGGCACTGTTTTTGAATTCCATTCAGTCTCATAAAACTACCAACTATAAAATTAGTAGATTAATGCCCATCTTAGATAAATACGAAGACGATTCCACAAACCACCAATATCGCGGACCCCATCCATGGTGTGGTGTCCTACTGAATTGAAGTGGCTGCAATACACATTAGACACAAATTCTGTGGCCAAATTTTAGCTCATCACATTCCAAAGGTTGACCGGAATACATTTTCACCGGAAAAACTCACAAAAAGAAGGATTTTGGTGGAATTACGCCGGGGTCCAAACTGCTGACCAAACCAGATGTACGGGTGTCGACCCGGGCTGCTCCACCTGACGGTCCCTGACCATTGTTGGTGCAGCCTTTTTACAACGAACGGCACAAGTTACAAGCTGATAGATACGGGTTGATGGTTTATTCCTGGCCAATTGCCAGCTCGAGAAATTGCAAAAATTAATACTTGCCTTAACATCACTTACTACGTGGTATTGTCATAAGTAATAAGGGATCAGTATCGTGGTATCGTTATAACTACCAATAAATCATCATTTATAATCATAGTACACCTAACTTTCTTTCTGTGGACAGACAGATCAGTATCGGGAGCTCACTAGTCGAGGCTTCGCTCAGAATCCTAGCACACGGGAAATACGCTGGGAAAGAGAAACCCTTCTGCCCCCACTTCATCATACCTCTGGCACTGACTTTAGCAGATTTCAGGGTGAATATTCTTCCAGCAGAACACCTTGCAAAGTGTTTTATACTCTTAGTATATCCATAACATCAGATAAATCGTATTGGTAGCACCTCTATTGCTTTCATTCTTTCCAGTTCAATGTGGTTAACTTTCACTTCCTCGGCATAGCTTCTTTATTTGAATTGATGGCTCTAAACTTCCTAGTGTATAATTGACCTATTCTTTTAACCTATTCTTTTAACCTATTTTTTTAACCTATTTTTTTACAAAATTACCACCACATTCTATTCTATCATCTCTTTTAAGACCTGAATATCTGGCGAGTTGCTCCGGTACAATGCAGTGTTAAACGTCCTTTCCGAATGCGTTTCGATAACCATTTTGGCTTGCTACAAAATAACCCTAGAGTCAATGCCATCCTTTTAGAACTACTGAAACAAAAGTCTACTGAAACAAAAGTGAATGTAAAAACAGTAGGCTTGCTCAAAGAAGACCCAAACAATGAAGTAGTTCGCGTATGCATGAGACTTCTTCGGTATGTCCGATTAAACAGCCTTTGTTGAATCGAGTCGGGAATTCTGGGTAATTTGCCGGTTTTAAAAGATGCAGAATAGAATCCTGGGTCTGGAAAACTTAAACGGCGTACTTAAGGGTTGAAAAAGCAAATACGTAGCCAACTATCTGTGAAAGGAAATGAGATTTGGTTTGATTGATGTGAGGGCACCTTTATCATTATGGTGCTTCTTGTATCCGGCCGCTTCCTTTACCGAATAAAAACCTGAGCTTTTTTCCCTTCAGTCAAGAGTTGTCCAAATACACTGAGCAATATTTTGTTTCTGGCTTTTCCTGGTGCATTGGTCGGTTCGTGATCTGGTAAATGTCCAGCAAACAACGTTGATGTCTTGACTGCTCTATGAAGCAGGACCACGAACAACTCTCGTGATGAAATCGCCACAAGAGCACCAGCCTCAACAGACACCCCAAAAGTCATATCTTAATAAGTGAAAACACGATGCAGCACAACACGCGGCACCGAGATCGTCCAGCGCCATTCATTAAAAGTCATCAAGACTTTCAAAGCAGATTAAGCACTTTCCCAATCTTGGAGAGCTTGTACACCTTGTGGATACAGGTGCGGCTCTTCCGAATGATAAGATTATCATCTTAGGACACTAAAGAGAGTACTGCCTTAATTAAGTATTCTCTCGCCCATTGGCTACATTTCGGGCGACGTGCCGAATCCTGAGGATATACTGGGCTGGTCAACTAATGGGTACCGCTCTTTCTAACCAGTAATGGCGTTCTGCCCAGCAGATTATTACATCATTGTGGCCTCACCTGAGTGAATATTGGGTAGTGCTATTGTGCACACTATCCATCAAAAAAATCGAGGTTATCGCTTTATTTGCTCATGTTGGAGGTGGGCCGTGACCACGTGGGAAATATATCTGATCAGAGGAGCGTACACATAGCCAATAAAACAAACAAAAGTGATAAGCGAAGGAAAAACAACAGCGGCAAAACCCCCAAATGTCAAATATACACAAAAGCAACGAAAGAAAAAAGAAAAAAGAAAAAAAAAACCCCCCTCTAGTTTGACTTCCCGATCTCTCATTCCTGCTTCGGCTTTTTTTTGACGTCTGTTTGGCCCTGTTAGCGAATATCGAACATTACGAGCGAAATTACCCCCACCGCACCTCACTACGCCCGCCACACCCGGGCATGCAGGACCACATTCCGTGCCGAGCCGGACTCGCGCCTTGTTATCAATGCAAGAATGGGCAAAAAAAGGAAAGAGACCGAAGAAAAAAAAGAAAGAAAAGAAAGACAAAAGAGACAAAAATTTGAATAAATACCTCAATGCAGTAAAAAAAACAATTACCTCATACTGAGTAGTTGTTTTCATCTCCTTCTTCATCCTGTCTTTTTTGTATTTTTGCCCTGTTTCTTCTATTTCCGTGGAAACCACCCGCGATTACTAAGGCCCTGCTTATCGGTTTATTGTGATCACATTTTCTGATCCCGTTTTTTTTTTTTCTTGATTCGTATTTCCACTCTTTTTTTTTTTTTTTTATTTTTGTTCGCACCTAACCCTCCGCTCACGGCTTATCTCTGTTATCTATAGGAGCCATTGTTCCGGGTTCCCGATATCGACACGTTCCTCTGTGCTTGTGTTTTCTGCCCGACACGTTGTATCTCTTTCCTACAAAACACTCGATCAACAAGCTGAAACAGGGTTGAAACCGGTCTGAAACCGTTCTGAAACAACTGAACCCGCTATTCAATTAAGCGCAAACTCAAAATCATAACCATAATCCCTGCTGCTGGCCAAGCCTCTGGATCCACATTCTTGCATACCTTAGTGGTTGATCCTGCTGACCTAGGACGTGTGACCAATCTACACTTTGCGGGTGCTAAAATTAACGTAACACGTTTTTTTAAGCTCACACCCACAATCTAGCACCAAGCAAAAAATTAATCCCCTCCTACCTGCTGACCACATCGTCATAGTGACCCAAGAAAAATAAAGCGGGAAATCAGGAACAAATTATCCCCCCCCCCTCACTTTAAGCTCTCGAAGACACCCGTTCACTAAAGACGAACAAACCCCCAAAATATAAACCGCCACAACAGTGGACCTGGCCATTTTGAGCAAAGCAAACGAATTTAAATAAATCAAGGCAAAAGTGCCGGTGAAAACACCCACAACTCCCGGCGGCTGTTATAAATTTTTGACCGCGGCAAAAGCTGAAGGCAAATCTCCAAACCCCCAATCTCCAAACCCCCAATCTCCAAAACCCCAATCTCCAAAAACCCACGGAAATGTCTTATCAGCTGCCGCTCAGTTTGGAACCTTCCTTGCTAGAAATGGGGTTTCTGGCGCCACCACAAAATCCCCATCAACAAAACTCACACAAACACCCCCAAAACACCCCTCTTAATCAGCAGCCACCGCTGATACTGCTGATGCTGGTGCACCCGCTTCAGGCACCTCCGGCACCCGACTGGATCCCGCCTCCAGCGCTGCTCGGTACAGTCAACTCGGACGCCATAGATTTTAATGACGAGGTTTTCTTCAATTACAATGCCATGCCGTCCTATACTACTTCTGCCACGGACCCATTCACACTATCGGTGGCTGCGGCCGCTGGCTCGCTGCTGTCACTGCTGACAGCAAACTTCGACTTCCTGTCGTTGCACACACATGATCTGGCTGTGTCCCCGCTAAAGTACAATGAAGGTCTTGATACTCACTATTCTCATAACCGCCGCTTTCTGCTGGCCGTCGAACAGCTCAACCGCATGTCATTGCGTGCGCACAGCAGCCTGAAACTGCTGTCTCCAGACCTTTATGCTGTGCTAACAGATCCCCATCCGAAGGGGGAAGAACGAACTATCAATCCTAAGCACCTCTTTGGCGGACTCGATGGCGGCTCTAATACGACCAGCAACAATCAAAATAACACCACTGCTTTGGATACCTTCGGTGGCGATTTGGCTGGCCCGCGTGCCCCCACCCGGTATATATTGCCTTCGCTGGTACTGTCTCCATCGCTTTCTACGTTTTTCGCCAAGCTGAACTCAATCCAAGAACATCCTGAGCCTCAGGGTACCAACAACGCAAATGGATCCTTTAGTCTTGGTCCAAATACTGTTAATATTAACGGTTCGGTTGCTGTTTGTGTTGAAAATACCAGTAGAATTTCCGACATGGCACGCGGCCCTGGTACCACATATGTAACAGGTCCACACCAACTGGCGTCTTTGTCGGCAGCAAGTGCCGAAGAAGCCCACTTGTATCCTACTCTACTGCCACAAAACCCACCTTCAGCACTCAATAATCCACTCAACCCATACGTGATGAATGACGAATGTGTAAGCGCCATCACTTACTGGCTTAATAATACAGCAGATGTTATCCTGGAAAAACCTATCGCTAGTGCTGCTAGTGCCGCACGCAACCCAACAGGTGTGATGAAACCGGGCTGGGCCCGCCGCAACTCGATCCAGGTTGTGTCGCCACGCACTGAAGATGGCTCCACAAAAGCTGTCCGTGCCTTGTCGATCGACCAAAAGCGCCGAAGACGCAAGTCTGTGAACAACTCCTCGATCCCGCAAATGTCTTTACCAGCAAATGTTGCACTCAACTTATCGGAGACACAAGGAAAAAATCAGACCAAATTGAAGACCCAGACACAGCCTCAGTCTCAGCCTCAGTCTGATCCTCAGTCTCAGTCCCAGATCCATACCCAGCTTCAGTCTAATGTTCAGTCTCAGGCTGATGCCCAACATGAACACCAAAACCAACATCAACACCAACATCAACACCAAAATGAGTCACTGTTTCTGCATCTTACTCTAAACGGAAGCATTGATGCCAGTGGTGTGGTGCTGCCTCAAAAGCTAACCTTGCCCCTGTCGTTCAAACAAGACGAAAACGGCAAAGGGGAATTTCTGAATGATAACTTTGATAAAATGGATGTATCTTTAACAGAGACGGATGTCGGTCAAAATTATCAAGCTGAACTTATACGAAGTAATCATGAACTTATGGCGAATGGTAATCTGATGGATTTGGACACACAAGTCGCGAGCCGACCACAAGGAATGACAGATGCGGGTGATGATGAACCCAAGCCATTTCCATGTCCTGATTGTGATAAGCAATTTAAGCGCCTGGAGCACTTGAAGCGCCACATCCGATCGGTTCATTCCAACATCCGACCCTTCCATTGCAAGTATTGTGAGAAAAAGTTCTCGCGGTCGGATAATTTGGCGCAGCATCTGAAAACTCATATCAAGGTGAACTCCAATGGTACAACAACAGTTATCTACGGAAACCCAAATCCACAAAATCGCGGAACAAGGAAAAAGAGCGTAAGTGAGATGGGCATGGATATGTCGCCTCATCTGAATGAACACACTTAAGTTGTTGTGGAGTCACATTTCAATTCTAAAGGCAGGAATCCTTCTAATACTAAGAGAAAACTCAATGAGTCTCTAAACTGTAATATATTGCGTGTCTCTTGAGCAGGCACCCGAAAATTTACTCGTGAGATGGTTCCCGGTGAGTCAGTCTGGCATAGTGAAAAATGATATACACGATGTTTTAATTATAACTTATTTGCATAATGGAGAATGAGGGTCCATAGGACCCTAAGCTTTTTCAGTATTTGTAATTATCAATGTGGACCACGTTATGACAGGTACTAGGAAAATATAAGTTCTTTTGCGCTTGTAGACGTACCAGAAAATACACGGGATGCATGATACTTCAACATATAGAACAGTGGACAAAAGGTCAGATGAAAGTAGTTTTAATTATTAGATGTCCATTTATCATCCCGAATTGTTTCAATTAAAATAACCCAGATTCCCCGTTCTTTCTTACGATACCTACCAATAAATATGGGTTTCCAGTATGAAAATGGCGGTAATTGCTTTCTCTTGAGATTTCCCCGGGGTTTCAGCAGGGTGGAGACGATACGAACAAGGATCAAATTTTTGAGTTTGCAACAAGACAAATTGAGGCCCAATTTATAGGTCCCAGTATAATACACCCAGATAATACACCCAGATAATACACCCAGATAATACACCCAGATAATACACCCAGATAATACCTCTCGAGATAATTCCTCCCAAACAAATAATTCCCCGAAAATACTTCTCATGAAAACAATTGAACTGCAGAATCAAAATTTACAACTCCGTTCCGTTGGATTCGTCAGCCATGTCCAATAATAAAATCTCCCCTGGCCCGTGGAGACAAGAAAAAGGTCCTACTCGTTTCGAGAGCACACAGGCACATGAACATCATGTGTACTATTGGGGAACTTGGTGCTAGTCGATATGTGGAAAATGTATCACCTCTGAACTACGCCACAGTTGAATACAAAGTAGCCCGTTCGTCAATCGCAGACTGACGAATAAGAAGCCGGGTTTTGGACTCCCGCATCATGAAAAAACAGATACCATGTTCTTCCATGTGCATAATCGAGAGAAGATTGAGCATTGGTTAATAGACACCTTGAGCATTGGTTAGAGAACACCTTCAACATTGGTAGGACACAACCCTCTGTCTGAAGTTGGTGTCACAGAGTGTTTTGTCAACGGATGATATCAAACCACCACGTTATGATCATCGGTCAATCTAAAGCTGGCCTCGGATCCGACGCGCAAGCTGGATATCTTTCTGCATGATGGTCACGCGCTTGGCATGGATAGCACATAGGTTTGTGTCTTCGAGCAAATGGATAAGAAAAGCCTCCGACGCTTCTTGGAGAGCCAAAATAGCATTGGACTGCCACCTGATGCCGTACTCACCTCCAATATACACGTCGGCGATCTCCTTCACCAAGCGTGCAAACGGAAGCTTGCGGAGCAAAAGATCGGTACCACGCTGGAACCGGCGGATTTCTCGAAGTGCGTTTGTTCCTGGTCTGTAGCGCCTTTTGCGGGCCCCGGCATTTGAAGGAGGGTCTCCGGGCAAATTGCGGTAGAAGCCCACATCCGCGGCAGGTCGAGGGGCCCTCAGTGAAGACGTTTGGCGGTTCGGGTTTGTAGAGAGTCTAGCCATGGAAAGTGTATGACTTGTGGGTAATGTCAACCGAAATATGTTTTGGTATTTTGGTATTTTGGTATTTTGGTTTGGTATTTTAGTTTGGGATTTTGGTGGTATGGTATTTCGAGTCAAATATTATGTTTTTGGTTGTTTTTCTGAGTTATCGCGAACTTTGGGATGTTGATTCGGGTGTGCATACAGATATAACCACCATTCTAGATTCACTGCTTCATGGCATTAGAGTAGGCGTTTTGTTGCTTTACGCCGAGGTGGTATTTGAAGGTTAAAAATTTTGCTGATATGACATAAAATTTTTTTTTGGCATATTTTCAAGCAATACTCCATGTACTTTGGAGGGCCCATGGGAGATTTTGGAGCTTTTTCCAATGCGGATTATGTTGACTGCATGCGGGCGCCAGCAAGTTGTTTGTAGGCCCATTAATTTTTACTCGAATATTTACTCAATTATTTACTCAATTATTTACTCAGTTATTTACTCAGTTATTTACTCAATTTTTTACTCAGTTATTTACTCAATTATTTACTCGATTTTTTACTCAATTTTTTACGCAATTATTTACTTCTGCTTGTGCTGTTAATACTCTAAAAAGATTAGGTTGGTAATAAACTTATGGCTCGTTCCACTGGGTACGTTTTTTGAATTTTTCTTGAATGTGGTTTCGATCCGTTATACCAATCTTTAAACGTTGAATTCTGTGAATCGCCAATCATGGAGATCTCAGAGAGTATAAGTTCAAATTGGGAGCAACTCAGTAATTCCGCTTTCATTAAAGAAAACAGCCCATTCTCTACCCCCACTCCGAAGTGAAAAATTCCACATTTAGTGGTTTCGTCATTTCGTAACTACGAAAAAGAGAATAAACTAAGGATATTTTACTGGCAAGAACGAAAGGAATGGATTGATTTGGAATATTCTGAAGCTTCCTTGCACAGTGGAAATGCCTACAAGCGCTTTCTCTCTATATGTGCTAAATACAGTAATACCCCGTTATGCCGGATACGTTATAAGACGGAACCCCGTTTTTCCGGAAAGCCGCACGAACTTTTTTTTTCTTGCCATAGTTAAGACTCTTAACTATGGGGAAAAAACCCCGGATAGCCGGAAACCCCGTTACCCGTTAAGACGGAATTTCTGAACCTTAACGGGGTTTTTTTGTCTTTTGGGATTTTAGGAAGAAATATCACCCAATTAATATTTTAAAATGTTTTAATTTTTTCGGGGACTATAAAAGCCCCCATAAGAGGTCTTTGGATCTTATTTCCTCAAACAATGGTACGATTATTGTGCAATTTAGGAATTTTGGAACCAACGCGAATTTCAATTTCCTAAGGATGACGCGAAGCGACCCATGGATAACGAAGATACCCTCAAGGTGACAAAAACACAATCTGACAGTTTCCTTTAGTAATTATAATTACCTGAACACTATAAATACAAAAACTTTTAAAACAAGTAGTTGTGTATCAATTTAAACTGATATAAAGCAAACATAAATATACTTGGTATTGCCTAATTAGGAAGGAGAGTTGTTTATATGCAAGAAAACCCCGATAACGCCTTAAGCCGGACAACCCCCCGTGCAAAAGTTAATTCCGGCTTACCGGGGTATTACTGTATCAGTAAAAGAATTCGGGTTAATACCACACCAGGACACCTTCGAATCAATGAATCCTGCTACCCAGTCACATGGCTTAGTCATATACCTGTTGAGGTAGGCCAGAGAAAACCTTTGACTGGAGTAAACGAGAATCTTATGGAATATGTGGCGGTATTATGGTAGTAATTGTTCTTCTAGTAAACGGGCGTATCGCGGTGTCTATCGTTATATCGATATGAAGAGGAAAGTGAGGCAAACGGAGGCAAACACCCGTACCACACCCGTACACCCGCTTACCTCGTCAGTTTGGACCCCGGCGAAATGTGATCAGAATTGAGGGGTTTTCGATGTGGTTTGGCCGAAATATATTTATGTACACTAAAGGAAAACACTCACTCAGTTTCCAACAGTTTGAGCCAGGGAAGGGTGCGTTGCAACCACTTTAAAATATGACCACAGTATCTGTGAGTGCGAGGGCTTCTCCGCGATTTCCGTCTTATCGTGATCGCTAGTGATAAGTTAATAAGACTATTTTTATGCTTGGTCCTATTCACTCGATCTCAGAAAATTTTTCAAGTTGACACCCTTTTAAAAACTTTTCCGTAATGTTCAACGTTCTTGGGGAACACCGTGAAGAAATCAAAAATTATGTGAAAAGATTCAGGAGCACAATCGCCCGTTGAAGAAAGTTGCACAAATTAATAGAATTACACATGACCATTTTTCACCAGCAACGCGTGAAAGAGCAGGAAGTGTGGCACTGGATACAAACTTGGTCATCACAATTGTCTTCAGCACTGGAATCTCTTGAAGAAACAAATTTCAAAGCATGTACCGAAAGTTTACCATTCATTCCAAATACATGGCGAGTGCTTCTTACTCTGAAAGTGACAAGATGGTCTCGTTGTAGTTCTTTTTTGCGGGTTGGAAATTGTACTTATTACTTGGGGGACTTCTTTTGGGGCGACCTGAGTGATTACTGTTTAATTACTCGTTGGGAGTCCTACCCTTCTTACGTTTCTCGAACCCGTGTTCGTTCTAAAATATTTCCCGCGAATTCTCTTGAAGAAACTTTTATTGTATTTGAATCCATTTAGCTCCGACCATATTATCAAGTAAATACACGAAATCGTTATAAGGTCCAGTGTTATGATATTTATAATTTGGGTTCAGACCCCCATTGCGCAGGAGCACTAATTTTTGTGATGGTTCGAACTGAGACGCAAGAAGGCTCACCTCACTAGCACCGGGATCACCGAGATCAGTCCAAGTGGTCGGATCAACTTTATCCAACAAGAGGACTTGATTCACAAAATCATCCAGAGTAGGAGTAACCCTAAAAGCAGCAGTAGGAATAGGGTTCTCCAGATGATTAGGTCCTTCGTCCATAAACTCACCAGAGTCTGAACCATCATCATCAGGATTTGGTCCAACAGGGTTGGACTTACGTTTCTTGTCAACGTTAGCAGCTTTAGTGTCTTGGGCACCAAGAGTAGTTCTTGTATTGGCCATAATAACTAAATTAAAAACAAAGCCGTTCACGAATATTCGTTCAAATATCGGTTGTTCACCAAAGTTGAAGGAAAAAGTCAACTAGGAGAATGTTTACTGGGAGTACATCCTCAATGAAGAAATTCAAAATGCACATTTCAGCAGTTAAGTATTCATTTCCATATGAAAAGTACTCTAAGTACTTCAAGTCACATTATGCCCACTAATGAGGAAAGCCTCACGTTTACATTTGTGGGGATATCAAACAATGAAAACAATCGTTTCATTCATGAGGGAATCAGTCAATTTCATTCATGAGGGAATCAGTCAATTTCATTCATGAGGGAATCAGTCAATTTCATTCATGAGGGAATCAGTCAATTTCATTCATAAGGGAATCAGTCAATTTCATTCATAAGGGAATCAGTCAATTTCATTCATAAGGGAATCAGTCAATTTCATACTTAACGCGCATGTAAGCAAGCACGCGGAATTTCATTCATAAAACTAATATCGCGCAACCTTCCATGGTGTAATATCCTCGTTTTTCTAAGTGGCTGCAACGCACCACACCATGGCTGGGATGGTCACAAATTCAGTTGTAAGATTTCCAAAGTGAAAATAAACACACTTCCATCAAACTACTTCAAAATATTCCCGATTTTGATGAAATTTCGCCGGGGTCCAAACTGACGAGGTAAACAGGTGTACGGGGGTTTCCCTTGCCTTTGGTGTGCAACCCTCTTTATAACGTTCCACATAGTGATGTACAGCCGTACTTGTGGAAAAAGGAACAACTAAGTAGGCCCCTGTAGGCTCAAGAAGACTTTTGACATCGTTTATTCACTTTGTGCAAGTGTGAGCTGGAATTGATGTAGCGAGACTGCTTGACCTCATCTTCCTTCAGATCTAGCACTCCAGCCGCCAACATTGATCAGATTCGTTTATTAGCTTCCCAAATTGCTTTGTTTGACCAACTGGTGGGCTGACCCGCCCCATTTAAAGGCTCAGCTCCTCTTTTTCTCATCAAATTATTTTTTCTTCTGGTTTCTTGGATAATTATTCAGCTAATTTGGATAATTGTTTAGCTAATTTCTTGGATATTATGCTCACTTAATTCGATTTGATAGCGACATATTTATTAAAAAAAAGTCTTCCTGGTGGAGTACGAAACCATTGTCGTTCTACTAAATTTGGGAAGATTTGAGGGAACACTCCTTAAAGTCATAAAGAGGTACAAGGAAACATTCGAATAATTTTAATCTGGTTACACTAATTCTGTTAGGGACCTCATATCATTCGACTAAATTTTCATGTGACTCGTTTCTGATCTCGTCCCGCCTTAGTCATCCCTCTATAGCAATCGTCTCTTATAGACACACCATAAGGAAACTATATAAACAGGAAGCGGTATCCTCTGGAGACCGCTACCTTTATTTATCTTCTTTACTTATCGCCACTGAAATACACAAGACATATCAACCACCGGACTGCCTAGATCCTGACATGGAGACCGCTACCTTTATTCATCTTCTTTACTTATCGCCACTGAAATACACAAGACATATCAACCACCGGACTGCCTAGATCCTGACAAAGTCAAGCTATTTCGTTTCCAACTTTCTGCGGTATACTCGTCAACATTCAATCCGATATGTCTATCAATGCCCCAGAGGTCATATTTGCCAATTATATGTCTAATTAGCTGCACAAAATTATACAATGAATTCAGTGTTCACAAACGAAACACAATCAAAAGAAAAATGATTAATAATCTTACTATAAGTATAAAGCTAATAAAGTATCTTATTGTTATCAAACCGCTGGTAGTTTTGTGCCTGAAAAGGACCTTGCCACAACAGATGTCCCTCCGGCAAAGGGTTTCACGAACAGTACCCAACCTAACTTCCAAAAAGTTGGGAACACCAGTAATCAGCATTTAGTGGGAATGTTTGTTTCTCAGCCAAAGTCAAGAAAACTGCCATAAGGCCAAGAGATTCAGCTTTGAGATTATTGGCCATATGAACAAAACGACTCGTTTCTTGACCAAATGGATTCTTCCAAAGAGTCAATCCAAATTCCCTTTTAGAATCTGAGACAATATTTGGGTTCCCTGTTTAGAAATTTTATGGACACAAAATATCTTGATACTGTTTTAAAAGCCCTTCATTGCGAGGCCTTTCTGAGATCAAATTATCAATGAATGCTTTTATTGAAAAACAATTCCCCGTTGGTTTCTTCAAAGCTAGGATTTCAAACAATGATTTCAAAAGGGAGGTTTCATTACCTTTGAAGCAATTGCTATCAGTATGGTTAGACTGTGGAGGAAATCTTACCGAAGACATTGACAGAACGATGATGATGAAGAGCTAGTGACTTTTTTAAACTACAATTATTGAACTACCTTTAGTGAAATACAATTATTGAACTACCTTTAGTGAAATACAATTATTGAACTACTTCTATTGAACTACTTCTATTGAACTACTTTTATTGAACTACTTGCACTAAACTACTTGTACTAAACTTAAATACTAGAATAGTCTAGCTTCGTACCCAGCGTTCAAACCCGTCACACAACTTCAACTTGGCTTTGACTCTGTTATTTTGTGACCCACTGAAAAAGATCGTTGCAAAGTCTCTGGCTAACACCAAACGCCTCAAGACGTAATTTGGACGCTCCATGGTACCAGCCATCAAAGTATTCAAAGAGGCCTCGAGTCTCAACAATTTACAATGAAGGTCACACCGAACCTTCTTTAGCGTTTACAACAAAAAGTTATTACCAAAACTCTGACATGGATTACACACAGCATTTCTACATTCTATACTGTTTTCTTCACTACATGCTACACTAGCAGAGTGGACATGATCTGACCAAGCTCTGCGTTTCCCGTCATTCTTCAATTGGATAAATGTGAGCGTAGACTGTTTCAATGATGAGCCTTGACTCGGGAAACGAATTGATTCTATGTTTGAGGAAAAGCAGTGGTTTCAATGGAACTTACATAATTTCCTCCTTCACTATTTACATGCAAAAGATTCATACAAGGTTACACTCTTGCTCTGGAAAGCGTTGGTTACATGCCTGATTTGAAAAAGGATACACAGAATTCTTCAGATCCGTGCTTGGAATTCCGATTCTTCTTGGAAAAAGGTTAAACCATACTTCTTCCTCAGGCTGATGTCTAAACATTGCCTTGTTTTCGATTATCCAATTCCACTACCCAGAAAACTCCCTTTTAGTCAACTCCCCTTCAGTCAACTCCCCTTCAGTCAACTCCCCTTCAGTCAACTCCCCTTCAGTCAACTCCCCTTCAGTCAACTCCCCTTCAGTCAACTCCCCTTCAGTCAACTCCCCTTCAGTCAACTCTCTTTCATCAAAAGCGTGCTTGCATTTACAAGAAATTCAAGTCCTTCTATTTGCTTCGCCTGCTTCTGCTTGTCCATTACACTGGCCTCCTACTTCGACTCAATGTCCCCGCCCAAGTTATCAAAGTCCAACTCGAGTTTTCCATCCAAAAGATCGTTCAAACCATCCTGGATCGACATGCTCTCGTCATCTATGGCCATCAGAGCCAACTCCTGTTCCTTCTTATACCCTCCCAAAACAGACTTCATCCGCCAGCCAAACTCCCGGAGCGACGACACATCCATGATCCAGCAAGTCCCAAACGCCACCATTGACGCTACCGAACCGCAAAGCATGGTGCCGGTGCCCACGGCCACCGCCGCATCCATGGCAAAATTGTAACTGAGCGGAGGCTGGTGGTTACCCTGGAAAAGCGACGGAATGTACTGCCGGGTGATAGTGGTCTTGTACGCGAACCTGGACGTGAAAATCGTGGCGGCTGCGGCTGTGAGGAAGAAAACTGCCTGTTTCTTACGTCTGTCGATGTACTCCGGGGAAGCGTCTCCGAGCTTGAAGTTGAGTTTCTGGAGCGTCTGTTTAACGCTGCTGTTTTCGGCCATCTTGGATCGTGTTGTGTTTTTGTTGCCTGCGTGACACTTGTGTATTGTGAGTGTTCACCAAAAAAAAAACTGCACCAGACTGGAAAATGATAAGATGTGTGGGTTGTTCGGGGTCTCCACAAGTATTGGCTTTTTTCTCATGGCCTCGGCCCTCAGCCGTTGGCCCTTAATGAGTGCGACTTGGGTGAGAATTGGTAGAATAGTAATAATGGCCTTGTCAGTGTGGTTCGGGCATTTCTTTAAAAAAAAATAAAGAGGAAAGAAGGAAAATAAATGGGGCTTTATATCACAGTGACTCGTTTCAGGTGTGTTTTTAGGAGTCGGTGGTGTGAAACTGGATTTTATGGGAGTTTATTCCTGACGAGGCATACTGGGAAGTATCGTAGAGGAGGTGGTCTCGACTCTCATGTTTACTTTCAGCCTTGTTTTATTCCCTATTATATACAAGGCTAATTACTGGATGTTACTTTTTTTTAGTTATGTAATACAATTCTGGGCTAGTCTCATGTGATCACGGACCATGCCAATTAGATGTCACAAGGAGTGCACTGCCTTGCCTAGTTTCCCTCTATCTCACTTTTCTTTTTCGTGGTTAGCTCTAAATCTCCTCCTTGAAAAGACCAGCTTTCTTGCCATCTTCGTGGATCGAGAGAGCGTCATCGAAGTTGCTGGTAGAAATAGACTCGGACTTTTCCGCCTTAGCATCTTTCTCGCCAGCCTTAGTGTCCTTGGCGGCGTCCTTGACCTCGGCCTTAGTGTCTTTGGCGGCATCCTTAGCCTCGGCCTTAGTGTCTTTGGCGGCATCCTTAGCCTCGGCCTTAGTGTCCTTCGCAGCGTCCTTGACCTCGGCCTTGGTTTCTTTAGCAGACTCCTTGACTTCAGCCTGAGTGTCCTTCGCCGCCTCCTTGACCTCTGCCTTGGTATCCTTTGCAGCATCCTTAGCAGCCTTGCCGTCAACCTTTACGTCCTTCTTCGCGGGTGCTTCAGTGGCCTTGGCTTTTCCAGAAGGAGCCTTAGCCTTTGAGTCCAGCTTGCCGGATGGAAGAGGCGATGTGAATGCATCCTTGAGTCTTGCTCTGAACCCCTTCTTCTTCGGAGACTCCTCCACCTTAGCTTGGGCTTTCTTTGGCTTGATCGCCTCTTTCTTGACTGGCAAAACCTTTTCAATTTTCTTCTCCTCCTTTGGCGCTTCCTTTGGCTCTTCCTTCTTTGCCTCCTTCTTGGCCACTGTCTTTTCGTCAACAGAAAAAAGCGATCCTGTGTCACGGATCTTATCCTCGTCTATGGAGTCTTGCATGTGCTCAGGAAGCTCCTTGTTGATTTCGTGTTCACCCTTGACCTTTTCGTCGATTTGCGAGTAGATGTCCTTCTTGTGGCTGGCCTTGGTAGCGATGTTTTCTTCCTTCTCTTTAGTCAAAGCTTCGATCTCACTGTCCAATTCCTTGTGCGTAGCCTCGACTTCCTTGAAAGTCTTCTCGGAAGATTCCTTCAACTCCTTAACTTCCTTGTCGGTAGCCTCGCGCTTCTCCAAAAACTCCTTGTGCTCCAGAGTAGTGGACTCGATCTTGGTGTTGGTCAGGGCCAACTTCTCCTTCAATTCCTTAATCTTGGCTTCGTTCTCGGCCTTGAGTTTCTCAGCACTTTGAACTTCAGTGGACAATTTGGTCTTGGTATCAGTCAACTCCTTCAACTTTTCAGTCTCGACCTTCAACTCATCAAGAGTAGGCTTCAAAATCTCATCCTTCTCCTTTTGCATCTTCTCCAACTCTTCTTTGCGGTCCTTGATCAAGCCACCTTCCTCCTCGGAGATACGGTCTTCATTGTCTTTCTTCTCCTTCAATAATTCCTCCTTCTCCTCGGCATACTTGGCTTGCAAGTCGCGCAATTCCTTGTCCTTATTCTCAACAATGCCATTTTGTTCACCCTGGTAATCGACAAACTTTTGGTCCTCGGCCTTCTTCTTATCCTCGTTGGTTTTGACTCTTTCATCCTTCTCCTTCAAACGTTGGATCTTCTCAGATTGCTTGCGGCTCTCCTCCTCCTTCTTGGCCTTGGCATGCAAAGACTTGAGCTCGGTTTGTTTGGTTTGTTGAGCTTCGTCGAATTCCCTTTGGGATTTTGCCTTAGAGTCAATATCATTCAAGACAGGCTGGACAATCAAGCTAGCCAATTTGTCAACCTCAGAAATTGGTAACGACAATCCTCCACCCAAGTCGACCATACCAGTCTTGTGAGACTTCAATCTCTCCTCGGAGTTCTTTTGAGCTGCAGCCAAAGCCTTGCTGTACAATTGAGCTTGTTGCTTGTAGTCCAATTGGTTGGTCAGGTTGAGGGAGTCCAATCTTTCCTTAGCCTTGGCACTGGCGGCAGCCAACAATGTAGCGTCGACGACATCAGCAGCTTGGAAGGTGTTCGAACGCTTTTGCGTGGAAATAGAGTCAGTGTAACCGGAGCCATGCTTCATGGTCAAAGAGCGTCCAGCAGATTGAGCAGCACTCAACTCCTGGTTCTTTTCTGACTCAATGGGCTTGGAAGCAAGACCAGAACGGTGATCCTGGCCTGGGTTGAATCTCTTGTTCAACAACAGCGACGAGTTCTTGTCAGCGACTTGGGAAATCTTACCAATGTTAAGGGTGGATGCAGGAGTTGGCTTAGAGCTCAACCCGTGTTTGGCGACAAGCTTTTCGGGTGTGGTTCTGAGAGACATCGTCGATGTCGAGTTGGTGTGGGCTTGCTTGTAGACAGATCCACGGTTGTAGGTCAGTGAAACACCCAAATCAGAGGTGGTTGGAGGAATAGGAGCAACTTCTGGACGCTTTCCCAACTTCACAGCCGTAGCAGCGTTGTGTGCCTCGGGGGCAGCACGCAAGCGTTCGTAAGATGGCTTGACAGTCAAATCCGTCGAGGCTGCCAACAAAGCAGCGGTGTCAGAGGCACTGGAGGCAACACCCACAGATGCTTTTCCTGGACTGTTATAAAAGCCCTGTTTCAACTTTTGCTGGTACAAAGCTTGTTGGGACAATGGCTTGCCCTGGGTTTGGTAGACAGACATGGTTGATTAAAAATAGGGGTCAACGTAGATTTGTAGTACTAAACGGGGTTCAAAAAATGGCGGGTAACTTAATTTTCTTAGGTAATGAGGCTTGAAGTGAACGAAGGGTAGAAATAAAGTCCGTTTCAATCAATTGGTTCAAAATTCCAAAAAAAAAATAAGTGGGGGTTCAACAAGCGCTTGTTCTCGTGGTTGGCGATGTGGCAGTTATTCGGGGGTCTTAAACTCGAAAGGTTGCGGGCGTGTTGTTTTTTTTTTTTTGTATGATTTCTTCTAACAAAAAATCAGTAAAGAACGTGTAAACTTCTAATTGCCACGATTTAGAAAATAAGAGTAAAGTTCCAAATGAAGCGACAAAGTGTTGTTTTCAACAAAAAAAAAGCCGACGTGATAGTGGGGACAGTTGCTTGCGCAATCAACGGGACCGGGCAGAAATTGGACACACTGGGAACGTCGCCTGCACATGTGGCGCGCGATTAATTGAGCCAAGTCCAAGGGGCGGCTGAAGATACGGAATAATTGCGAGATGTAAACATCCGAAGGGGTAATGCCGCCACAATAATTCCGACGAGGGGAATTTTCCATGTTTATTCCTTGAGTTGCCAGATGTAATATCATCTGATGTACCCGATCTTGGATCGAGAAAGCCTCACAATGTGAATTGAACGCCACAATCCAGCTTGGTGGTTTTTCATGCTCTCAAAAAAGCAAGTGTGAGGCCCCATTCGGGAATGACGTAGCAGGAATGCTGGTACTGCATGACTGTATACAAAGGTGGATGGAAGCCGCAACAGAAGACAGGAAGGAAAAGAAAATAAAAATTGAGCAAGAAATATTAGCAATACGGTTAGTATAACCGTTTTTCTTTCGATCTAGATCACCCTTCGGTAAGCCTCTAGAGATTAGTTACTCTTTGGTGGGGGTCTAGGTATTGTGTTCTTCAGGCGTATCTTGATGTCTGGTAAAGGAGCGCCCCACGATACAACTGCGCGTGCATTGGTTCGAAATTCCAGAGCGCCTACCCCCAGTTCTCATTCCACATTTTTCCGCCCCACCCACCACGCCTCACCGCGAGAAACTCCAGCCACACCAGTGCCCCAAAATCCCCCTTCGCCAAATGAAAAATAAATGATGTTGCATGACTTCAAGGAATGAACACTTTAGCCAACGATTTCAATGGAGCTTATCCTTTGCTTAAGGCCCTAAATGGCCCTAGCCTCTTTCTCGCCATACTTTTTCGTGATGTAGGCGAATGCAGAGGTCAATTTCAATTGCTTCACAAACAACATCTCAGCTAAAAACCTCGGGCACCAAGACATCAAATGGCCAACGAAATATGCTGCTCCCCCTCTGTAGATGTTTAATTTTCCACCTAGGTTCTGTCTTTCGAAATCGTTCACAACCTGATAAGCATACTTTTCCGCAGAGATGGGCATGCTCCGGTCTGACATTTCCCGGAGCTCCGCAAGCGGCTCCTCAATACCTGGCACTTGAAACAAAGAGCCATCTGGTAGCCCACGGTCATCTTTGATGGGTGTTCGTACACTACCTGTGACAAAATTCAATACCGTAACCCCGAAAGGCTTCATCTCTACTCTAAGCGTGGCTACGTATTGATGAAGCGCTGCTTTCGTCGATGAGTAGATACTCAAAAAAGGAACAGGAACAACGCCGCTGACGGAACCAGTGAATCCAACCGTTCCCTTCCCTTTAATTAGTAAAGCGGTAAATTCCCTGGTAATACGGATTGGCGCAAAGACGTTTACTTCGTAGCACCGACTCACGACGTCGTCTGTAGCATCTACTGCTGGAATCGTGCATGGCTGGCCAGCGTTGTTGTAAAGAATATCAAGTCTTCCTTCGTTTTCACTGGCAATCAAATCACGAAGTGTACACACATCCTTTATCAGCGTTACGTCGCAAACTAATGTGATTACCCCATGTTCTCTCAATGGTTGCATGGGCTCCAAGCGCCTGGCACATGCGTATACTTTGTATCCGCGTTTAGCAAACTCAAGAGCTGTTGAAAATCCTATACCTGAGGATGCACCAGTAACTAGGACGACTTTTTGGCGGGTCATGGATTATTTTTTATTTGGTTAAAGGAATTGTGGTAAATCTGGGGTCGGCCCATGGGCCAAATGTCGCGGGCCTTTACATTGACGGATCGGGGTGGGATCGCGCAGAGGCGAACACTGTCGTATGCATGGATGCAAGATCCCGTGATCCCAAGCCTCAAAGAAACAAAATGAACGACACTTTTTCACCAATGCGGTTTCGAAAGAAATTTTCTGCTGGTAACTCCTTGAGAAATTTGTAATTTAATGCTTCTTTTTTGAGATCTTGCCTATTATCGTGCTTCGAAGCATACCTAATATCGTGCTTTGAATTATTGGTTTTTGGAACCTTTTGACTTCTTGCTTAAAAAATGGTTAGATGTTTTCTGCCGGTGTGCTTAGAAGTCTTGTGTTGGCGTGGTTAGAAGTCTTGTGTTGGCGTGGTTAGAATCTTGCCAAGATTACGCATTTTCCGGTGTTGTTTCCTCGAGAAATTCCCCCATATAAAATGTACATTTGGAATATTCTCCAATATTCTTCCTTACAAATATTATTCAAAGCGCAAAATTGTAGAGGATTGTCGACCTTTTCGCATAGTATGTCGATTGTCACCTATGATTATTCTGTCTCATAAAAGGCTCCCCAATTATTAGTTCATTTAGATCCCTCGATTCTTCTCGTTTGTGGTAAAGTTGTGACATCAGAAATATCCCTTGGTTTTCATGGATGATCGGGGAAACTAATTTTAGAAAGTTGGCTTTGAAACATCCTTAAAGAGTATATTTGCTCATTTCACTAATGTGGGGTATCATAATTTCCCATTGGTCGCACATTAGTCGGCCAACATTGTGTTACCGCGACAGGTGAGCCTGGAGCAAACCCCGCGGCCGAAAAACACGAAAGAATGCGAGACTTGGTTGCAAATGCGGCACTTCTTCTTCTTCAAGTCAACATTTGTGCTAATTTCCTTTTAATTTTTTTTTTCTATCTATGTGGGAAACCCTCATCCTTTTATATTTTACAAGCCCGGGTGATCCCGGGTACACTCGCTCTCACTTTTGCAGCCTTCGGGTTTCTGTTCTTCCTGCAACAAGTTTTTAAGTGATACGTTTATACCACCCAAGATTTGCAAACGATTAATGGACGCTGGCTTGTTTTTTTGTTTTTTGTTTTTTTGTTTTTTGTTTTTTGTTTTTTGTTTTTTGTTTTTTGTTTTTTGCCGCCATTTTTCCGATAAGTGGCCAAAGACCTAAAAAAAAGAAGAAGAAGAAATAAAAATGGCGTACACACATGTCCCTCTTGTGTACTATAATTACCCGTTCCGGTCCCTGTCTGGGTATCCATTCTAACGTTTGTTGCATAACTTTTGACGTATAGACATGATTTGTCACTGGAATTATCAAATTCACTTGTTGTTGAAGATGATCTCTTAAGTTTTACCAGTTTGATATAACTATCTACTTACTAAAATTTCGCTGGTCGGTACAAAGTCAAATACACGGAAGCGGCACCTGAACAATAGGAAATACATTTATGCAAGAAACGCCATATCCGGACTTGAAAAGGGACCTTATTGTTCCTTCTGAAAAGTTTTTCGAGTGCCAAACGAAACTTACTTTCATTTTTCCTGGTAAGCCTCAGGTCCCTCTTTAATTATACAAAAATTTCAAACATGGACATGGCAATGTTATTAGAAGGGCCAACGCCAAGTCAACCCCAAGAAGAGCAGTTATGCAAGTCAAAAAAGGGAAAAAAAAAAAAAAAAACAGAAGAAG